>JADPUM010000517.1:0-21202 GCA_016618105.1 Dendrobium huoshanense | reverse complement strand
TTCCGCTTATCCATGTTAGGCTTTCATCATCATAATCATCATAATTAGTGTTAACCTAATTACTGATAACTCTTGGAGTTGGCTACATGAATACTTACTTCTCCATTGATTTCTAGATGTTGACGCTATTTTGCATAAATTTTTTTGCACTTCTGCTATTAACTTTGTTTTTCCCATTTTATTTATAAGCTGCTTTGGCTCGGAAAATTCAATACCTAGTTCTATTTACTCATTCTTTAGACAAAAGTTTGTGATTTTGAATCATAAAATCTTAAGGATAACTCATTTATTTTTACCATGTCGTTGGTTAATATCTAATGAAGACTATCTTTATGCTGTTCCTAGTTGAACACAGTTCTATTTCATAGTTTCTCTTGCATTTGAAATGCTCATATAGCGCTAAGTGATCATTTGATAAATCTCATGGAGTTGATTATTTATTGACAGTGCTTGTCTCATTATCTTAGGATGAATTACAAGTTTTATATCCATATCTTTATATTCTTAATTTCTATTTTTATTAAAAAAACTGCAATAACATGCGTTACTCCATATAGTGGGATAAATATTTGATGTTGTTGTTATTGTACACACACACACATATATATATATATATATATATATATATATATATATATATATATATATATATATATATATATATATATATATATATATATATATAATACACACTTGCACATGCATGCACACAAATTTTAGACGGCATGAACAATGATCAAGTTATCTCTAGCATATTCTTGAGTTGTCATGTTTGTGCCATGGAAATAGCCTCTTTGCAAAAGCAATGTTAGTACAACTCTTCTCTAGACCCTACTTTAGCGGGAGTTTCGTCTTAGATATTCCCTTTTCTTGTGTTTTTGTATATATATGGATAGACTATTATCCTTTTATGGAAACGGAGATAAGATCCATAGGGTTGTGGCGTGATGATCCATTGAAAAATATGAGAGAAAAATATTGTATTTGCATCACAAAGTAGGAGAGCTACCTAATTTATAGGAGATACAAGCCAGAGATTAGAAAGAAAGCTAGGTACACCATTAAGGCCATAACCTACTATATGCTGGAAAATAAAATAGAAATAAATGTTATCTAATCAATTGGTAATAAAGCACATCATTAAAGCAGACACTAAAGTCATTCTTTATTAGGCAATGGGGTTGGAGGATAACAGTTACAGGGCATCATCGAAGGAGGTAAAAGTGTTGGCGGATAAAGAGCTAGCTAACCTGCAGCTAGGTTGAGTGATGGGGAAAGATGCCAGGCATGGAGGGACCATTCAATGCAAGAACTAGCTGGTGGGCAGTATTGCGGTAGGAAGATGGTTGGGGTTGGACTACAGGAATGCATGTGGGAAGGTTTGCAATAGATGTTACAACATATTTCAAGGTTCGATTTCCACGCTGCCCTTTAAGTTGGAAATATGTGTTGATCATTCCTAGCTTGAATGTAAGGATGTCAAGTTGTGATTGTTCACATGCTTTAGCAAGCACATCAACATTTTGGAGCTTTATTGGACTGTAATTGATATGAGCGTTTTTTTGATCAATTTTCTCTTTAATAAAGTTTCCATTATTTCAACATTCTTTGTTCGATCATGATGGAGAAGATTCTTAGAAATGCTAATAGCTTGTCACACCTCATTATTATAGGCTCTGAAGTAGAAGCTTTAGGTATTTGAGTAGATAATTAAACTACATATCTTCATGAATTCCATGAGTCATATCTCTGAATCCTGCATCAACACTGTTTCGAGCTTCCATATTTTATTTTAAATTATCTCATATAAATGAGCAATGATAGGATTTACATCTATGATTAATTACAGATCTAACCCACTCAGTATCAGTGAAGATTTTAATGCTCATGGTAGTTCTCTTCTTGAAGAACAGCCTTTAAGGTAATTTTTTAGATGCCTTAGTGTTTTGTGTATGGCATCAAAATGTTCATTTGTGGGTTTATTGATAAATTGAATAACTGCATTAACATGAAAAAAATATCAAGTCTAGTACGAGATAGGTAGATGAATTTTCCTATGAATTGTTCGTACCTTCTTTTGTTAATTGAGGTAGAATATCCTTAATATCAACTTTATCCATTGCTGTATTAGTTTACACCCAACCATAATAGTTTAATTTAGGTGTTATTTGGTTTGTTGAAAAAGGATGTAGAATAAAATGAAATACAATGCATTTGAAATGTTTGGATGAGTATAAAATAAGTGCATGTGATAATTTTTAGTTTGTTTGATTTGAAGTAAAATAAATGTAGTATAGAGCTCAATAATGGTGGAGGTAGTGAGTGGAAGTGGAGGGCAGCGTTGGTTGGTGGTGGGGGTTGGCGGCCAACAAAGTTAGCTTGCAATGTATTTAGAATTCGGAAAAAAATGGTAGAGTTTTGAATACATCAAAATTAAACTAGATAATGAATATGGAATTCACCAAATCTTTACATTTTTCATGAAACCAAATCCAAATCTTTAAAACCTCAGCATTTAGAATACTTTGCATCCTTTTTTAGCAAACCAAATAATCTCTTTTTTAGCAAACCAAATAATCTCTTAGTAAGGCCAAGGAGTATTCCCGTTGTAAGATATATATCCCTTTGCTTGATCTTTGCTTTGTCCATGCCAGGAAATATTTCAATTAATAAAATAATGTCTTTGATTTTAAAAGTTTCAACCACGATAGTTTTTAGCTTGTTTATTTCTTGTTTAAGATATGTCATTAATATATACGATCAATCTAAAAATTTTACCTTTAAATGAAAACAAGGTGTTGCCCTTGAGAGTACCCATACCTTTTAACACGATGGTGAATTGTGAGATTTAAAATTTTGATGAGGAGAGTTTTAATGAGATTAGGTTCCAGATACATTTTTAGATGATAGATTGTATTTTTGATAAGACATTATTCATTTTGCAAGGATTTAATGATCTAAAGTTTAGTTTTCATAGGTGCAAGCCCCTATGGTTAATTACCCCTCGCGGCAATTAGAGAGAACTTTCAATTAAGGTTAGTCCTTAAATAGACACTAAGTACCCATCGTATAGTAATAATAGTTTTAGGATTTAGATTTGTGCTTTTAGAGTTTGAAATTAACCACCTTATGCTTAAAGCATTTAGTTAGGGAATAATGATGAACCCAACAAGATCCATGGTTCTATTGTCCGCGGGCCGTTGTGGTTCTTAGTCTACTTATTAAGAGGAGGTAATTGACCCATCAAAATATTTTTATTAGCTGCTATGGGTTGTTTCATCCAATGATACCTTGTAGACTTGGGCTTTGTGCTCTATTAAGTATATGCTGGAAAGCATATGGGCTATAGCTATGATTGTACTATAGTGGATCTGTTGGGCGAAACCATTTGATTAGAGGACATCAATCATAATCATTTACCATGTGAAGCCATTGGGCCAAATCACTATTTTTTTGGAGCCATTAGGCCACACCGCCGATTAGAGAATCATGTCATGGCATGTTATCAGGTGGAGCCGTTGGGCCAAACCATCAATTAGAGAATATTTGAGAATGAATCTTAGTGATATTCTTGACTGGATATTCACTCTTTGTAAGCTAAAATTATTCTTGAATTCATTTACCTCGTCAAACAGTTGCAGAGGTGGATAGATTTTTGCTTTAAGTTTATAAGTGATCTAATTTTATTTTAAATCTATAAATTCTGATGGAAATTTAATTTCTAACTTTTATTTTAAATGAGGACATAAATGGGTAATTTTAGGATTTAGGGACATTTTTGTAAATTAAATAATCTCCTCCGGTTTATATTTACATTAAACATCCATCAACGGAGATTGACCTTGCTAACTCTATCTATTTATCAGTAGAGGATCAAGCTTGTGCATCTACTCTTGAGATTTGTTATGCGGGCCTAAATTCGAGAATTCATATTTGTTTGTAATAAATTTTCTTAAAAGAAGGCTTTGAAATGTGAACATATAAATCAAATATTTCTGAAAATTCCATGGCGCTGTATTCACTTGTTAACTCAAGTTTTGACGATTATAGTTTTTTGAGATGGAGAATTGTACTTGAGATTTGGATCTATATCTAACCCGTGAAGCATTTTGTTATTTGTATCTTATTAACTTTGTTTGTCTGTCAATAGAGGGTTGGGTTTGATATTGTCTTTACGAGTTATTGCATGGGCATCAGTTTCAAGAGCTTACATTATATAGTGAATTACATTTGTAAAAAACTTTGTAGACCTAATGTGAACTTAAAAATTAAATATTTTTGTGAGCTTAGTGAGTGCATGTTTATTCATTTGATTTAAGCCTCGTCAACTCCGATCCTTTTAAGGAGGATCTGACTTACAATTTTAAGTTCATTTTTATAGATTGATCATTGCAACATTCTTTGACAAGGGATTTAAGATATTGAAATATCCGCCTGAGCATATGCTAGTAATTTAAGTTTCATTGTAAATGATGTGCGTGACTTTTAGTGTATTAGCATAATGCATTTGCACATTTGTCAATGCACTTGCATAGTGCATTTGCACACTTTGATTGCGTTGGCCTGCTTTTTAGTGCATTTGCATGATGCACTAATACTCGTTTAGGTGCATTGGCATAGTTTTGCATGCCTGTCGAAGTGAGAAACTTAAAATATATTTATTAATTTTGGTAACAACTCATAGTTCTTAAATGGATTTATTTGAAAAATCTAAAGTTTCTAAACTGTGGCACTGTGGCGCTGCGATTTCAAGTGTAGCAGCTATGTGGGGATTAGTGCTGGGGTGCTGAAATTCGACACGGCGACGCTGATGGTCTCTGTCCTATAGCAATTGGGATGTGCATGCATCACTGTGGCTCTAGACGTCGAAAAATATTTTTTAATATAAATTTCTCTCCACTTAGCCATTTCCTTCTCTCTCTTGTTTGGCCTGCCAGGAAATGAAGGGAAGAAGAAGGGGAGGAGAGAGAAATGAAAGAAAAGGGTTTCGAGATTCTTCTATTCGACGCTTTTGTAAAAAAAATTGTTTTGATCATTGTAGGTGACTTCTATCCTCTGTTTTCAAAAAATTTGATTGCGGGATTTATTCTTCTGTCTAAATCAATATTTATTGTATTTTCTTTTGTTTTGGTTAACCTTCACTGCATAACTTTTGTTATATTGTAGTATTTATTGTTTTGATCATTTTGGATGGATGATTTCGTATTTTCACCGGTTAAAATGTTATTTATTTCATTTTATACGATTTGAGTAAGAATTTGAATTTTGGTATTTTGAAACAACATTTTTGTTAAGATAAGCATTGTGAATGATTACATGCACGTTAATGTATCATGCTAATTTTTGTTATTTATTTATGTTGATAATGTGTGTAACAAGAAAAGGCTAGTTATTAAAATATTTCTGACTGGAGAAAATTTTACTTATTCAGGAGGGTGAGATAATGAACTTTCTTTAAATAAGAGGTTTGTGGTGATATCATTTAAGATTCTTGGTATTAAGATTTAAGAGGGAGTTATAAGAAGTTTACATGCCAATGCGATAAGAGTGACAATTCTAATTACTGAGCTTCCTGACTGTTAAATTAAGATTAAGATAATGATTAATGAACATGATATAGATATCCTTTCATGTAAAACCAATACACAAGCTAGAATTCCTTATTTAGTATGATTTAACATAAAAAGCATATATATTATTCCTATTATACTTTTTCAGCATGTGAGCATGATATTGATATGATTATGAATACAATTTTTTGTTACTGAATGATTCAGAATACAAAATGTGCAAGCCCATATAATATATGATAATATTTCAGTATGATTGAAGCTTAAACTTCACATGTCAGTATGATTTAGATTTCAAATATTTTGTATGGATGCATTGGTTTTACTAATTGATTTGGTTAGTACTAAACTAGCTTTGGTTTATGAATAATTGATTTTGATTTGCACCACTTTACGGACGCAAAATACATACCATATTGATTATATGAAGATTGATTACTAAACTTTTTAGTTTTTAGCATGTTTTTCTGCTTCTACACCAATGCATGATGATATGAATGAATATTGCTAACTGCTAAGAACTAAATGATCACATGCATATGTTTTGTTTTTGTGCGTTGCGTTTAGTTGTGGGTTGTAGTGACTTGTTGGGCTTTTTGAGCTTATTATATGTGGCTAATTGATTCAAGGTCAAGGAATATGTTTTGGCTGAAGAGTATGAGATTGATCATCTTTAGGATTTCTCAGGTTACTGTTGTTTTGTTTTTTAGTGATTCTTTTGTACTCAGAAGTAATATGGATAGATTGTTGTATTAGGTTGAGCTTCTGGTTATTATATATTAGATTTAATCAGTGTTGTATATAAATGTTTGAAAATAAATATAATTTTTTGTGGGTTATTTTTTTTTCAATTGAAACTAGTAGCTTTGGATTTAATTAAGAAAATGAAAAAGGTATAATTATTCCAATTAGATCTTGGGGCATAACAATTCTAGTATCAGAGCATAATTTTTGGAAGAACTGAATTATTATCAAAGTTGTAGGACAACAACGAAAGAAATTTCAAAGGAAGACAAATGCAAAGGAAGGCAAATGCAAAGATCACTTGGATAAAATTTGGTGTTGTTTCATAGCATGATTTGTATTTTCTTCAGCTCACCAGTAGATGCAAGAAGCATTTATAAGATTATAGCTGAGGAACGCGACAGTCAGGTAATATGATGCTGAGTTCACTGCATTGGCAAGGTACGCTTTTCATTTGATTCCAATGGTTGAAGAAAAATGTTATAAATTTATGAGCGGATCGAAAGAAGAGTTGAGACATCCATTGATGCCACTTAAGGTGAAAGAATTTTTAGAATTGGTTGAAAGAGCAAAATTGATAGAGATTAATTTGACAAAGTCTGAGTTTAGGAGGGATATGAGCAGGAAGAGGATGCGAGAGTGAGAGTATAACAGGGAAAGTGTCAGTGATACGAGGAGCATATCCAGGGATGTCAAGAGATGATCGAGATCATTTGTCAACAACTATAGTGAATGCCCTCATTGTGAAAGGAAACATCTAAGGTGGTGTTACCTGATTTCAGGGCGATGTTTTAGGTGTGGACCCCAAGGGCATATTGGCATAAGATAGCAGATTGCCCTCATAAAGGAACTGGAGGAAGAAAATATTCCAGAGTAGGACAATCTAGACAGATTGAAGGACTGAGGATTGTAGGAGTGAGGGCATATAATGTAAGATCAACAAACATGATTGATGATTGAGCGATGAACAAGACCGGTGTAGAGGTGTCAGTGGCCGTCAAAGAGAGTCGATAATGCCCAGGGTGTATAATTTGCAGCTACAGGAGATAAGAACAAGCCTGAAAGTTCTATTGGTAAGAAATTTTTTTATGAATGACATCATATTTCATTTCATAAGTGAATGATGTGTGATTGAATGGTTTACATGTCTGTATGATAGAGCTTTGATCTTTGATTCGACTAGTTTTTCAATTTGATTTCAATATGATTTTGAATTGAATTTGAATTTTTGTTGTATTATTTTAAAGTTTGGAACGAAATTGTTTTATATTGATTTTGTATCCTAGATCCTCAGTAGAAATGTCGGGGACGACATTTTTGTAAGGTGAGGAGATTGTACCAAGTTCTTAGATGGATTTATTTGAAAAATAATAAAATTTTGAATTGTGGCATTGCGGCGCTGTGATTTTGAGTATGAAGTTGACTGCATTTCATGATCAGTTGGTCATCAATCAAGATTGTTTAAAATTTTAATTAATTAAAGGCAGTATAATACAAAACGTCACTCCTTATTTCACAAATCATAATTTTTTTTTTAAAATTTTTAATGAGACACTTCCAAAATATTTCATCACTAGGGTTTTTGGTCTGATCGTTTGCACAAATTTTTTTTTTTTCACACATGCTTGATGTTTTGCCAAATTTTTTCAAAATTTCTTGATTTTCAGCCTGTGGTGGCCATTTTAAGGTGTTTCCATTAACAAAATCTATTGTTGTCTGGTTGGGAGAAACCATTTATCAGATTATTGGAGCATTTCCTACTTCTTTGTCCGATTTAATACCATTATATGTAATTTATCTTGTGGTTGAATGTCAGGTTATTGCTTCAAGATCATCTTATCTTCTTGACTTTCATGAGGATCTTACCAGCTTAGAATCTGCTTCAAAGGTATGAATTGCTGAAGTCAAATTTAAATTTTACTATGTTTAGAGTTTTTTTGAACTTGCTTAAGATCTTGTTAATTACAGATACAATTAAAATCCTTGGCTGAAGAAATGCAAGCTATTGTGAAAGGCCTGGAGAAGGTCGAGTTGGAGTTGACTGCTTCTGAAAGTGATGGCCCAGTATCAGCAGTTTTTCGGAAGGTACACTTGTGGACCTTGCTCTATTTCCTTAATGATGACTCTGGTATGTAGAAAAAAAAGTTAGGAAAGTATTTTATATTTAGTGAGTTATGTATACTTATTTGATTATTTCTTAGTACATTACACTCTATCCTTTATTTGTAGATGGGACGCCTAATGAATAAGAAATGATGTAGGAAACATCATACTTATAATTATCTTGAGGACTAGCATACCTTTCTATTACATGTTTTCTTTTAGTTTCTTGAATCTTCCATTACAAAGTTAAATATAGTTGTAAGGGAGAAGGGGCATATAGAGAATATTATATTATTTGAAGCCTTAGAGTTTGTGTTTGTTCCTCGAATTGGGTGTTCCTTCTAGCATATCTAGTTTTTTTGCCGATCCACTACATCAGTTGGTATCAGAGCATGAAACTTGTGAAGAATGACGGACTGCCGAAGAAGACGGACTGTCGACGACCTAAGCCGAAGAAAATGGGCGGTTGATAAAGATCGATGTTGAATAAGATGAGTGGTCGAGGACGATCGACACTGAAGAAGATGGACGGTAGATGACGATCTACGCTACAACGTTCTTTGGGCAGCTCAAGTGGATGCCTCAATTGATTGAATAGATGATTTATTATCTAATTTCGGTTGTTCCCTGAGACAATACGAAGAACATTGGCAACCGTATTGGTGCATTCGCTCCTCTCTACGTGATCGGCCCCACTCTAGGATGATTCCACCCCCTCCTCTTCGACTCCAACTTCCACTCCGATGGCCTGATCCCTTGCCCGATCACCGACTCGCAATCACGCCCACACGTTCCAATCAGACAACTTCCACAACCACGCATGCCCCATCCCACACTCGGCTCCCACTCCCAGTTTGCTCCTGTGATTCTATACCCAACCATTCAGTCTGTAATCAACCCTTAGCCGTTTGTGACTCACCTCCGTTCCAACATGCAAAGCGCAATCCCGCGGCTGGCCCCGCTTGAGATCCATAAGCTTGCCTCTACCACCATACATTGTCGACATTTCCCTCCCCTCCAACAACTGAGCCTCTTGATTTGATCTCAAAGAACCAAAGTCGGCCCTAGATGAGTCCCCATACGCAATCTGAATATGGAACCTTTGAAGAAGATTCTTTTAAAACTTAGCTTCAGTAGAAGAATGAAGAGGAAACACAGAAGTAGGGGTCGCACAAGAGCTCACACTCTGAAGAGACGTTCAATTAGCCTAGGTCGCACAAGAGCTCTTGCTTGGACGCATGCAAGGGTTAGATCTACTCGGGTATGCAGCAGGAAGAAGAAGAGATTCTGATTCCACTTCTCTCCTGCTTTCGCAGATTCCTTCGGTAAAGCTGACAAGCACCGACTCTCCCTTTCTGCTGCTGATTTGGGTGTGATTAACATTAGAAGGGTTGCAACTCTGCTAAAACTGATGGATAATATTAAAAGATCTGATGGAATTCTTGTAATTGCTGCTACAAATTGATCTGACAGTATTGATCCTGCCATGAGACGACCTAGTAGATTAGATTGAGAAATCAAAGTAAGAGTGTCGTTTCCAGTTCAGCGGTTTGATACATCGTATACTCTTCTTAACCACATGGATCATTCATTACGTAAGAGTGAGGTTGAGTCATTGGTTTTTGAAACACATGGGTTTGTTAGTACTGATTTAGCTACCCTATGCAATGAAGCTACAATGACTACTCTTCGTCGCCTTATTAGCTTTGAGAAACTTTTTTAAAATGCTCACATTACAAAACCGGTGTGATTGATAAGGATAATCAAGCTCCTAATATCCAGGAAATCGGGAAGGCACCATATCATGATGATTTGAATTTTTATCATCAGAATTGACTGTCACAAATGCCAGTTTGGCAGGATAATTCTCTAAATTTAACTGGAAGTAATAGACAATGCTGTTCACGTGGTTCTAATGGAGAGAAGCAAAATATTATGTTAAAGATAAATGCTCAAGATTTTGAAGTCGCAAAGATGAAAGTTAAGCCTAGTGCTATTTCCTAAAGTTGGGAGGACGTTGGTTGCCAAAGAGAAGTAAAAAGACAGTTGATTGAAGCAATTCAATGGCCACAAATACATACAGATGCTTTCAAACGTATTGGTGTTCAACCTCCTAGGGGATTATTAATGATTGGTCCTCCTGGCTATAGCAAGACCATGATGATCCGAACAGTAGCTTCGGAAGCAAAGTTGAACTTCCTTGCAGTCAAGAAGCCTGAACTTTTTAACAAATGGGTGGGGGAATCTGAGAAGGCTGTGATATCAATTTTAAAAAAAGCAAATGCGAACACTCCAATTATATTCTTTGATAAAATAGTTAGCCTAGCAGTAACTCGTGGAGCAGAAAATGATGGTATGACTGTTGCAGACAGGGTTCTAAGCCAACTGCTGGTGGAAATGGATGGTCTTGACCAGAGAGTTAAGAGTTATTGTCATTGCAGCTACTCCCTTTATGATTCCTCAAAGTTTATACAAGTGGAAAGTTATGTCATCCATGGTATGCAAAAGTCATCCATCCTTCAGGCGGTTAATGAATGAGCTTGTTGATCAACATAGAAGACAAAATCTTCGATCTAGGAGGTTGCTCATGATTTTTACACCTATCTCCCTATCGATGATGCGCCTCGTCAGAGTCGAGCTTTTCTGACACAAGGGGACTATGATTTAGGAACATCATACTTACAGTTAGCTTAAGGACTAGCATACCTTTCTATTACATGTTTTTTTAGTTTCTAGAATCTTCTATTACAATGTTAAATATAGTTGTTGTAAGGGAGAAGGGGGCATATAAAGAATATTATATGATTTGAAGCCTTAGAGTTTGTGTTTGTTCCCTGCATTGGGTGTTCCTTCTAGTAGATCCAGTTCTTCCACCGAACTAATACATCAAGAAAAAGTGAAAGATCTTCCCTCTCCAACATCTTATTATTAGAGCAGGTTAGTCCTAAACTTAGCTGCTACCCTCATCTCGCTCTCTCCTTTCTCCGAACTCGAATCCTACTTCTTAGAAACCCTCCCAATACCTTCCCAATGCCTCTCCTCCCTTGCTTGCTCATGCTTGTATTTGTATGATTGCATGTGCTTGCCTACGTCTGCATTCCCAAGCTTGCATGCTCGTGACCTCACTCGCTTGCACCCATGTACATTGTCATGGTCATGCTTATAAGTTCTTGTCGCAACCTTAGCCGCACCTATTTCCTTGCCTTCTTTACCATATCTATCATCTTAGATCAGCCTCATTTGCTAGATCATTTTCTTATATTTGTTCTTGGTTTTGTTTGTCCTTGGCCTTCTCCACTCCTTTGTCCATGATGTAGTTTTGTCCACAATTTCTACATCGATCAAATTTAATGAAAAAAAATTATCTTTAGAGGTTTCTATTTCCTCGTGAAATCTATTGTGAAATGCACTAATTTTGACTCTGCCTCTTGAATGGACTGACATCGCCAAATACGTTAAATTATAACCTTCTAACTATGTTGTTCTCACATGTATGCATAATAGTGTTGTACCCATGATTGCATATACTATCATGTTTCAAGAGATTGCCAAGGGATGCTATATTCTTTTAGAATAACAATATCATTTGGGTATATATTTCTACTTTGACATATTCTCTTTGTGATATGGTGAAAAATCTATTCAGGAGCATGATGGGGAATTTTTGTCTAACATGTTTGAAAGTATTAGGCATAAAAAATAATATGTTACCATGTAAAATAACAGATATTATTTTCCTATGGACTTAATAACAAAAGTTGTTTTGAACTTTTCATGTTTCCACGGACTTTCCACTATATAATATATTTGATTGAGTTGAGCTTATTTTATTCTTAGGTAAATGCTCCTCATAATGTCAAAACTCCTATAGTTAATCACATCTTAAGAGTATTTGACCATTGAGAATTTTTTTTTATTATTAAAATAGCGGTTTGGATTCTGTTAATCAAAACAAAAAGAGTGTAGCAACCAAAACAAAAAGAGAGTAGCAATCACATATTAAAAGAGCAATAAGGATTTATTTTTTTCTTGCGATTGGCTTCTACTATAAACTGAGGAAAGGGAGATTGAGCAAATATGTTGATATTTGTTTTCATTCTTGGAGATTTTGCAAGGAAATAATTTCTTTTCTTTTTAATATTTGCTCTCCCTAAATCCTAAATCCTAAACCTTGAAGTTTGCTAGTTTTGTGAGAACAGGATTTGATATATTTTGTCTCTAGTCTCAAATTTGTACGCTATAGTAGTTATTGGATTTTATCATACATTTCAATAGTGCAAAATAGTGCTTGCTATGGTGCATGTCACGACAGTCAATGTGCGCAATTTTCATGGCTTTAAGGTTGGGGTTAAAATAACGTGTTATTTTTGTTATGCGTGGGAAATAATACATGGTGTATGGTTCTCATAACGATCATTATTTTAATTTAGATGATTTAAATTAATACTTATATTATTTATTATTTAATTTTTAGTTTCTATTAAGTCCTATCCGATCCCATAAGCATTGTTTCATGTTCAGCTTCCTCTCTTGCATTGCTCGACTCTAGGGCACGGTCCTTTTATGCAAGCATTTTTCTTCTTGTCTACCTCGCAATTCTCAGGCATCGTTCTCTGTTACAATGTTGCACGTGCCTCTCATGCTGCATCCCACACATCGTTAGTCTTGCACGCAAGCATTGCAACCCAAAGAATGTTGAAGCTTCTCTTTCTACTTCAACGTTGTATACTGCACACTCTTGCTCTCATAAAATGACAAAGGAGAATGGCTCGACAAAGTTGAACAAAAGTATCCATTGTTGGCTTGTTGCCTTTGACATTGAATTTTCTATTTATACGTTGTACTTCAAATTTGCTGCTTAGCAAAAAATTTACTCTTGTAAAATATTTAGTTCAAAATTTTCTAGTGTATACATTTTATTATTAGTTGCATCTATTACTCTACTAGATAACTCTAAATAATATCTGATTTTGCACCACATTTAAAATAGTGCCCGTTGTGCTATGCGTTATGCGCTTTCGTCCATGGGGACCTTTGTATTATGATCTAAGCTCAAAACTCAGAGCTTTTATCCTTGTCTTTGTTTTATTTTTTAAATATATTACGTTTGTGTATTGCAAGTTTTATTTCTCCCAAAGCTAGTCCAATTGTTCTCTTTGGCGTTTTCAAAGTGAGCTTTTGGGTTCTTTCATTTCGACTGAGATAATGTCACATGTGTTGATGCTGGCAAATTTCCACACAAAGATCAGTGAATAATTATGAGAAAGTTTGTTGCTTCTTGAACTACTTTGACCGACAAAATGTTTCACCATGTTTATATGGATAAACACTTCATCCCTAAAGGAGTGTTTAGAGGTGAGCACTCTTTAAACGGCATACCAAAGTCAACGGCTTAGAGAAGTTAGGAGCTTCTAAATCACATTTCATAGTAACGAGTGCACACAATTGTCCTTTCCTTGGAAAGAGCATTGGTCTGGTCCTCTCAGTCATACGGTGCGATGGCAGTTGCAAGGCCATTGACGCTCAACCAGGTTCCACAATTGGGATGGACCGGTTTGGCTTTACAAGGGTAATTTTGTAAGATGAAGTAACTTTAAATAGCTGGGCTAGTTTGAGAACTTCTATTTGTTGCATAGGATGCTTTTAGTCGTTAATGAGGATATTTAGGTTTCCTTATAATAGCTAATTAGTAAATTTTTAATAAAAGAAACCTGTCTTCTGGGTTGGTACGTTATTCACTGCTCATAGATGTCCTTGTCCTACTCGATGAGGGTTAATTTATTATTTAATATGTTTTATGTAAATATGATTAAGATTATTGAATATATTGAGCTGTCCTTTTCTTGGTCCTTTATTTTATGGTTTGAATAATATTTCGTATATGAATATTTTTATTATTTATCGCATTTAGTTAATTTTTTATAAGCGAGCTTTTAAACTTGTGTTTTAGACATTGACTGGATTCATTGCTGTTGCTGATGCTGAAGTGCGATCTTTAGCTTCACTATACAGTGCAGTGGTATGTTATCTGTCTGTCACCTGCTAGTGTAAGTTAAACCCCGCACCTACTTACCAAATGCTCTGACAGGGTAGGAATGCTGATGCACTTGCCATATATTTTGGCGAAGATCCTGCACGTTGCCCTTTTGAACAAGGTAAGAGCAAGTTGTTTTTTAATATTTTTTACACGTATTTATTTTTTTGGTCAGTATATTCACTCGTTTTAAAAACCTTATCCAAACCAAAGTTAGTTATTTTGCTACAAGTTTGCCTTTACAAATGAATTCATGCATACATGTGAGTTTATTATCATATTACAGTTCAAATTCCATGTCACTGCCTTAATTTTTTAGTGAACTGCATTAGTGGGTAGATTAAGTAATTTAAGTAGTTATTGTTACTATTGGATTGATATGAAGATAAGTAGGTTTTGCCGCTCTTCTTCCTTGGGGGTTGTTTGGTAGCAGGATTTAAATTTAAATCTTCCTCCAAACAGCAAATAGGGTGTCTAATCCTACATAATTTTAAATCCCATTTCAGTCCGTTTTACCTTAAATCTAGGATTTAGTAAATCTGGACATTGGGCAATTTAACTTAAATCCTTAAGTCTCATAGGCCTCGTTTGGTTGGCCGCAAGTTATCCGTTTCCGATTTCAAGCGGTGAAAAAATTATTATTTTACCGTTTGTTTACGCAACTTCTTCAAAACAACTTTTGCTATACCTCTGTATTTTTGCCGATCCTGGAAGAAAAAAAATTAAACTTCTTTGTTGTAATACCTCGTATTTATGTTTAGCTCGTTAAATAAATGAGCTTATAAAAATTGGTCACTACAAGCGAATTTTAGCCTAACATGATTGAACACAATGAGTTTTTTTCATATCTCTATCCACAATATTATTTTATTTTGGTAATTTTGATAAGTTTTGAAATTATTAATATTATTAAGTAATAATTAACTAAAAAGATTTTAATTTAGGTAAATTAACATTATTTGTAATTTTATTTGATTGGGTAGAAGTTATCATATTTAATTAGTTTTATAAGTTATTAAATAATGGTTAATTTAGATATTAACTTTCCTAGTTATTATTTAATCAACATAATTAGAATTGACAAAAATTGTTAATTAAAAGTATTAATATTCTGACAAGCCAATTAGGTGTATATGTATTAATATTAAAAAAATAAATCACATTAATAGTTAGTATTAATTAATTAAAAAGTATTTAAACTGTAGCAAATTGTTATTATTTTTTGTTTAATTTTTCAAAATGGAAGTTATTGTTTTATTAGCTTATCAAATTACTAATTGGTAATTAATTGAAATGTTTAATTATACAAATTAATTTTTAATTAGTCTAATTAAGATTGAAATAGATAGAATAATGTGGGCTCCGAAAATTCGACCTCGGCCTCCAATCGTTTTTCTTATTCGGCGAGGGAGTTTTAACGAACTAAGTTCCGGGTAAATTTGGAAGGCAGATGGGTTTGTAGATAAGACACTACCCAGAGATTTCGCCCTCATTTTGTGAGGACTTTATGATCTGAGTTCTGGTTTCCTATAGGCGCAAGCCCCTATAGTTAATTACCCCTCCCGATCACGAGAGAGAACTTTCGATTAAGGCTAGTCGTCAATCAGATACGTATAGAGATACGTGTTATCTGGCATATAGTAGCAGCAATGGATTTGAGGTTGGAAAGATTGGATGTTTGAAAATTTGATGTTTAAAAATAGAAATTGCACCATCTTATACTTAAAGCGGATGATGGGGGAATGGATGATAGACCCGATCAAGATCCCATGGTTCCGTCGTCCCGGGCTATCGTGGTCCCTGGTCTACTTAGTCAGAGGAGGTAGTCGACCCAACCTGACAGAAGGATCCTTGTCGGCAGCCATGGGTTGCTTCGTCCAAGGGAACCTTGTAGACCGGGGTTGAATGTTTGTCTAAGGGGACAAATTTGAATCCACCTTAGCTGACAAAGGGCTTTGTGCCCTATCGATCATATCCTATTGATTCATATCTCAAGGATTTAACGCCATTAAGGAGCGTATTGGCTCTGGCCATAACCGCTATCTGTGGTGCCATTTGGCGGCAAAACCACTCGGTTCAGAGGGCCCCGGGTCATAACCGTTTACCTGCAGTGCCATTTGGCGGCGAAACTGCCGGTTAGAGGACACGTACCACGTCCTTACTGGCAAGAGATTGTTTGAGAATGGATCATAGTGATATTTTCGACTAGGCATTTGGCTCTTTGTGAGCTAGAGTTTATTTGAATTTGTCCGCCTCGGCAAACTGTTGCGGAGGGCGGATGGATTTTGCTTTAACTGCGTTGATGGATTTATTTCAATTTTAAATATTTTTGGGATTTTGGAATTTGTGGATTTTTGGATTTTTGGGTGGAGCTTTGGATTTTGTGTGGACTTTTGGAAGATATTTGAAAATATTTGGGAATCCCTCCGGTTGAGATCTGTATTCAACACGGCCATCATCGGGGTGTTTGGGGTCATTTCCATTTAAAGCTGGAACCTTGTCGACTCTGTCTGGCTGTCGACAGAGGATCTGGTTTTGTAGGCTTCGTGCCTTTATTAGTGAATTCATATTGTTGTAGGCCTTGAAGGCCTAATATGGATGTATTAAGACAAATATAACGATCGCCACAACCGTATACTTATTTGTTGGTTCGAACTCTGTCGACCTCTATTGACCCGTATAGAAGGATCAGTTTCGAACATGAATTCACTTGTCAACCCGCGCAACATCCCTAGACGTCACATGTGTACCAATAACACGCTCGTCGGGGCCCATGCGGGTTTTATAATTATTTTTACCCCCTTTAGTGTACCTATGTGTATGCAATTTATAGTGCACGTGCAGGGGTACTTTGAATAATTGTAGACGCCTTCTGTCTGCTTATACGAAGGTTGCAGATCCGGTGGCGTAGCAGCTTCTGAATAGAATTGTTCGCTGCTTCGTACAGGTAGACTGTCGTGCACTATTTGTTGATTTCTGCAGGCGGATTGATATGTTCGTTTGTAGACAATTGCCTTTACATGATGTTTTGTTCATGGTCTTTGCTTTGCATACGAGTCTTTTAGAACTGATTACAGGCGTTTAAATTTGTTGTAGTCATTTTGTATTTTCGTTTGTGGTTGACATACTGGGTGTGCAATAAACCTTCTATAACATCTCGTAGAGGTTTGCATTTGTTGTAGTCATCAATCTTTGTTTGCATATGACCATTGTGCTTGCTTGATAATGAGTGGTGGTTGATTGCATGATGTTGTCGCATTCATCATTGGTCATTAACATTTCCCTTCCATTTGGGATGATCACTTCTTAACCTTCATAATGATTGTGTTGTTAATTACAACCATGTCATTGTATTCTCTTCATGATCCTTGCTTGCATGATTGACTTTAACATCTTGCCAAATTACAAGTCTCATTCTAAGCATTGAATTACATTTACCTCTCAAATGAAATAACAATTTCTTATCACTCATTGAAGATATTGTATTGTTGAATGTAAGCATGTCATTGCAATAACTCCAAATTATCCACATACTTGATTGAGTTGGAAGCATAAATATGCTAAGTTGGAATACATGGATCCCTTATTTATCTATTTGGTATTCATTGGAGTACATGCCATAGGATGACTTAGAATTTACTTACACAAGTTCCTTGTGATCTTTTGAGTTCAAACCACATTCAAATCAAAGTCCAAACATAATTTGCTATGCCATATTCAAGTTTAAGTGAATTTTCAAGTTCATTTTATTATTCAATGCCAAGTTCTCTTGAGTTTAAGTTTGAGCTCAATGTCATTTGCAAGTTCAAGAATGAGTTCAATTCAGCTTGAGTCCAACTCAAGTCTTACATGAGTCCTCCATGTTCATTCATATGGCAAGTCTAAGTCCTCACTTGGTCCAAACCAAGTTCATGTTCATTGAGTTATGCTAAAGTTATGATTCATTTAGGTTTGAGTTCAATTAAGTTCTCTTGGATCCAAGTCTCGTTCAAGTTCGATGTCCACAAGTTTTGAGTCCAACCTTGCGAGTCCAAGTTCATATTCATTTAGGATTGAATTTAATTGGGTTCAAGTTCATTTAGATGGATTGAATCAAGTCCACAAGTCCCCATTTTTGTTCCAAGTCCTTGTCTGTATTTCAGACAAAATTTCGACAGCCTCCCGGCGTCTCCCCCGTTTAGGGAAAAAACCAAGAGGCCGCCTACCCGCCACGTAAATAAATACGTGCACGGTTAGTGTTGGTGAGACACCGCGGCGATTATATTTTTGTTTTTCTCCCACACGCGCACTAAATGCGTGCTTGGGGTTTTAAAAAGTATTTTTTTTTGAAAAGAGACAAAGTTTTCTTCCCCCCGCCCGGGGGTACTTAAAAGTGACCCCGCTTCGCCACACGTGCCGCACCGGGGTTCCATCCTACCACGGCCAATAAAGGCGTGCTTAGGACAGTTCTCCAATTTGCCACGAATATTGAAGCAAGGTTTTGAGTTTAGAAGAGTACGTACCTCCGCGGGGTTGTCGTGGTTGACACGTGGATCGAGGGGTCACTCGCCTACCTCGTCGTAGGTGTCGCACCGGGTTCCCTCCTACCACGGCCACTAAAGGCGTGCTTAGGTGGTTTGCCGGTCCGACACGGACATCGAGGAAGGAGAGTGGGGGGATTATTTCTTTTTTATTTCCTTTTTTATATAATTAAAATTAATTAATTACAACTAATTAAATAATTATTATTTTTTTTTAATCATTTTAAATTAAATATAATTAATTAAAGTAATTAATTAAAATTATTAAAATTAATTAAGATAATAAATTACAATTAATTTAAAATTAATTATAACTTAATATTAATTAATTCTAATAAGATGTAATTAATTAACATTAATTAGTAATAATTAATTTAAAATTTTGATTAATTAAAAATAATAAATTTAATTAATTACATTTAATTAATATAATTATATATATATATATATTATACATGATAATATAATAATAACTATAAAATAAAATTAAAAAAAAAAACTTCCCTCCCCCATCACTCTCGGTTTGGGAGATTTACAGGATTTGGCCGAAGTTGCACGCGAAAAGGAGATAGATACCTTCACAACAAAAAGCTCCTGTGCTTGCTCTCGATCAAAATGGAATAACTTCCGATCCTAAAGAAGGGATCGTCAGCTACGGGATGTTCGGCCAGGTAGGAGCTCTCGGTCTCTCTCTCTCTCTCTCTCTCTCTCTTTGGATCGGAAGCAACAAGGGGAGGCCGGCCTCCTGGTTTGAATCGTGCAGAGCAACGACAAGGGGAAAGCGACGGGAGTTTGGGATTTTCACGGCGTTGGAGTCGGCGGCCTGAGGAGGTCGGGTTGGAGGTGTCGGCTTGGGAGAGTAGCGAACGGGGAGAGATCTGTGTCGGCACCGAGAGGAGGAAGGGATTTGATCGGGGGATTCGCGTGTGGGAAGAGCTTCGGCAGTGGAAGAGGAAGATGGGACAGTGGAGGGAGCAGGGTTTCGGTTTGGAGAAGGAAGAAGAGTCGGGAGAGAGTCGAGCAGCCCCTCACTATTTAACGACGACCTGGGCGCTCAATCGAGGCGAACTCACGGCTTTTGAGCATGATTTCACGGGACAGAGACTAAACAGCGCCGAACAGCGGGATTTCGGCAGGATTTCGGGGATCCTTCGACAGTCCGAGGTATGCGAGATATCCGGAATTTGGGCAGCAGCTCGATGGATACGAGGTATGCAGATTTTTGATCTTTTGGTTATTACATAGAGGTCAACAAATAATTACAAGAAGACATGCTAATCATAGAAATTCTTAAATCTTAAAATAAGTAGCCAAATCATTTTTAAGATTTAAACTATATTGGATTTATTAAGTCTAGATTTACAGGATTTCCTAAATCCTACTTGAAGCCAAACAGCAGCATATGCTGGGTTATATATTTTCATCTTTTATTGAAATCATTATTAAACATCTTTGGTATAAGAATTGTGGTAATGATTTTTTTTTTATAGAATTGTGCTAATGATGCATCAAAACATACATCAAAATACTAACACAATGTGACATTGACATGAGACATTATAAAAAAGGGTTTTTTAAATGCATAACATCTAAAATTATTGAAAATACATATTTAACATTTAAACATCTATATTTATTAATATACCACTTGAAATCTCATTTTTCTTCTATTGTACCACTCCATTGAAGCGTTGAGATACTTGTATTCACTTTGAAAGGATGTCATTGACGAGGAAGACAATCTTAGGTATTGATTTTTGGCGAAAGGTTTAAATGGAATGTTATAATTGATTAAAAGAGGGATTTTAGGTGGTATATTAGTAAATATAGAAGTTTAGGTGTTAAATATATATTTTCAATAGTTTTAGGTGTTATGTATGTACAAAATCCCTAGAAAAAATTGTGGGCTTCGAAAATTTGCGCCCCGGTCTCCTTTCTTTCATGTTGTCACGGGAGTTTTAATGAGTATGTTTCAAGGAAAAATTTCAAAAGAAATATTGAGTTTTAAATAAGACACTATCCTGAGATTTCACCCTCATTTTGCGAGGGCTTTATGATATGAGTTCAGGTTTCTTATAGGCGCAAACCCCTATAGTTAATTACCCCTCTCAATAAAGAGAGAGAACTTTTGATTAAGGCTAGTCATCAAACAAATAAGTATTATCTGGCGTATAGTAGCAATATGATTTGGTATTTAAGAATTTGATATTTAAAATTAGAAATTCACAGCC
>JADPUM010000516.1:0-25000 GCA_016618105.1 Dendrobium huoshanense | reverse complement strand
GAAAGAAGAAATGAAAAGAAGCCAATTCAAGAAGAACAGTGGGAGACTGCGGTCTCTAAGAAGACTGTGAAAATGTTGAAGCAGCTTGAAAGAGTTTCAGGTGTAAAGTGGAAGTCTCCTATTGAGCCAATGATAGATTTGAAGGCACTGCCGGTGGTACGACCTTTTACTTCAAAACAGTTTTCCAACCAAGTTGGTTCTTCAAAGATTGGAAAGAAGAAATCATCCAAGAAGAAGACCAAGTTAAAGAAGCCTAAGGAGAAGATGACCGCAACTCAGAGGGTTATCGACAGTTTGGATGAATACTACCAGACTGTGAGGCGACCTATCAAGCTTGCTGACTTCATGACGGAGCTTAAAATTGATGAAACTGAAGAAGATGATGAGAATTCTCTTCCAACAGAAATATGTCGGGTCATCTCAGTGGCGCCGAGTACCTCAGTAAAAGAAGAATACACTGAAGAAGTACCCTCTGAATCCTGTATGATGGTGTTGCCAATGGATTACAGTTTGAAGGAGGATTTGTATTTTCCAGAGGAAGATGAATCAGACTCTAGCATAACGTCTCGGATGGGACATGTAAACCTGGGTGGTGATTCTGAATCAACAGATGAGTCCCTAGATGCAACAATGACTGATTCTGAAAAAAATGCTCCGTTAAATGACTCTGAACCGGAGGAGATTGCTGAAGTGCAGTTAAGAAGCGGCAAGATACTACCGCCTCCATCGAAGAAAGGGATAGATTATAATATCTTATCCCATTTGAGAAAAATTCCAGCACAACTCAGCATATACGATGCCCTGGTAATGTCTAAAGACCTTTGGGAGACTCTGATTCAGGCTCTCAAAGATCCCAAAATATACGAGGCGTATTTTGCTGAACGTAGTTTGACTGAAGTTCTACAAGCTCGTAATGAGCCATTCATTAGTTTCTCCAAAGAGGACATGATGCTTGGAACTGCAGACCATAATCATCCTCTGTATGTTACTGTAGAGAGCGATAAGCTGATTATCAGTCAAATCCTGATCGATCATGGATCTTCTATAAATCTGATAAGCTTGAAAGCACTAAGATCCCTCTGCCTTGATGTGAAACACCTCGGATCAGATAAGTTGATGGTGCATGGTTTCAACGAAAAAGGGCAGAAAACCCTCGGATCATTTATGCTTCCTCTTGTATTTGGAGAACTCTATACAGAAGCTAAATTCCATGTGATTGATGCGGATACTTCGTTCAAGGCGCTGATAGGTCGTCCCTGGTTGCATGAATATGACATTGTCCCGTCAACACTACACCAGTGTATGAAATATCTCAAAGATGGAGAAGAATTCAGGATCTCTAGTGACATTCAGCCTTTTACAGTTCATGAAGCAACAGTTTATGAAGATGCACGGTACTTCATGCCAAAGAAGCAAAAGTCTTCGAGCTCTCTCGAAGCTAGACCAACAAATTCAAAGGCTGCAAAGCGACTTGAACGTGAAGGTGAGAAGAAGCAGGTGGGGAGAAAGAAGGCAATGCCGACTCTTCCCAAATCATCGACCATTCCCAAAGAAAAGAAACGTGCACCTCATCTTGGGAGCGACACAGATGAAGATGATGTTACTCCTGCTAAATCTCAGAGAGTATGCCAGTCCATGGATGAATGGAGTAGGCAGGTTGAATTTTCAAATGATGATTATGACTATGACTTTATTTATATGAACACGGTGCATAATGTGTTCTCTAGAAGAATTGACAGCCTATCAATTTCAGATAGTGTACTCGTAGTCACGCGTGTTCCTTTACAACACTTCAAGGAAATCATTCCGCGCGAAGTGCATAAAATTGAAGAACTCGCCACTCTCTATCTGCCTCCCCTTAAAAATGGGACCGTGCCAGGGAATGTGTTATATTCCACGGGAGTTCGTGAAGAGGAGAATAATGACTTGGATTGCATGCTCCTTGACTCCGAGGAATTATTTCCTACGAGGCTACCTAGGTTCAATACTAAAAATATTCAGAGAATGCTACGAAAACAAGTCAATATTCCTACCACCAAGCGACAGCTTCGTACAAGTCTGGGCCTCTGGTATGGGAGGAGTCCGCGTCCGTTACGGTAGAAGGATACAGACGCATATAAAGGTATCAGATTCATCAAACAAAAATTTCTCCGGAAAGAGACTTGCCGGGCAATCACATGCATGGAAATTGAATCCGAGGTTGATGTTGCTGAAGAGACATAAGAGGCTGATAATTATGATGAGCAGCCCATAGAAGCCGAGCCTGCACCAGAAGAGCTTGAAGATGGTGGACAGGCAGCCACTATGGATGAACTAAAAGAAGTCAACTTGGGGACTGAGGAGAATTCTCGCCCAACCTTCATTAGCTCTCTCCTACCCGAAAAACAAATAGAAAAAATAAAAGAACTACTATGTGAATTCAGGGATTGCTTTGTCTGTACATATGCTGAGATGCCTGGCTTATCCCCTGACGTAGCAGTTCACAGATTAGCAATCAAACCGGATGTAACATCCGTCAAACAAGCTCCAAGGAGAATGAGACTGGAGATTGAAGAACAGGTGATTGCAGAGACAAAGAAGCTTAATGATGCAGGCTTTATTCGTGAAGAAAAGTATGTAGATTGGATCACAAATATCGTCCCAGTAAAGAAGAAGAATGGACAGATTCGTGTCTGCATTGTCTTCAGGGACCTCAACAAGGCGTGCCCAAAAGACGATTTTCCACTCCCTTTATCCGAACTCCTAGTGGATAATACATCCAACTACGACATGTTCTCTTTCATGGATGGATCGCCAGGATACAATCAAATCAAGATGGCGCTCGAAGATGAAAAGCATACATCATTCAGGACGCCCATCAGGATTTTCTGCTACACAGTCATGCCCTTTGGCCTAAAGAATCGTGGTGCCACCTACCAGCGGGCGATGACTCACATATTTCATGATTTGATACATCAGAAGGTCGAGTGCTATGTAGATGACCTCGTTGTCAAAAGTCTTGGCCAAAATGATTACTTGAAAGATCTCAGAATTGTATTTGAGAGAATAAGAAAGTTTGATCTGAAGATGAACCCTCTCAAATGTGCATTTCGGGGTCTCCTCCAGCAAATTCCTGGGATACGTTGTTCGTCATCGAGGTATAGAGATCAACCCCAACAAAATTAAGGTGATCACGGAGATGCCACCACCAAGGAACATTCGACAGCTTCGCTCGCTGCAAGGACAACTGACTTTCATTCAGAGATTTATATCAAATATATCGAGTAGGTGCCAGCCATTTTCAAAGCTAATGAAGAAAGATGTTCGTTTCAAATTGGATGTAGAATGTCAGGAGGCGTTTGATAGCATCAAGAGATATCTGCTGAATCCGCCCATTCTCGCAGCGCCAATTCCGGGGAAGCCTCTTATACTGTATACAGCTGCACTAGAAGAGTCCCTCGGAGCACTATTGGCCCAGAATAATGAAGAAGACAAAGAAAATGCGCTCTACTATATCAGTCGAAGGTTGATTTGAGCAGAAAGTCGTTATTCCCCAATTGAAAAGCATTGTCTGGCGCTGATTTTTGCAGTTCAGAAACTCCGCCACTATATGTTATCCCATAAAATCACTCTGATATCGAAGATCGATCCACTGAAGTTCTTGATGACAAGACCAGTGTTGACAGGTCGTCTAGCCAGGTGGGCAGTACTATTACGGCAGTTTGATATCATATATATGCCATAAAAGGTGGTGAAAGGTCAAGCATTGGCAGACTTTCTCGCTGCACATCCAATCCCAGCAGACTCTCCACTCAACGATGATTTGCCCGATGAACAAATAATGCAGGTTGAGGAGAATAAAAAGCTACCGTTCTGGGAAATGTACTTCGACGGGGCATCGTCGATTAGACCTGTCCGACCTCCAAATATTGCAAGAGCCCGAGCCGACATCGGCCTCATTTTTGTAGCACCTGAGGGAGGCATAATGAGGTTCTCATTCAGTTTGACTGAACCTCGAACCAACAACGAAGCTGAGTACGAAGCTCTATTAGCGGGGCTGGAGATTGCGATCGATATCATAATCCAACATCTCTAAATCTTTGGTGATTCTCAGCTCGTTATAAATCAGGTCCTCAGCATTTATAAAGTTGGCAAAGTTGAATTGGCCCATTACCATCGGCGAGCCCTCGAGCTTCTGAAGCAAGTACCAAATGCTGAAATAGCTCGAGTTCCTCAATGACAGAATGCTAAAGCAGATTGTCTAGCCAAATTAGCCAAAGAAATGGCGAACATCAATGAGGAGTCTTATATTTATCGGGGTTTACACTCGTAGGTTTTGGAGCCCGCTCTATTACAATTCCCGAGGGCAGAAGGAATTCCAGATTCAAGTCAGCAGGATGAAACTCCAGTTGACCCTCAACCTCTCCATTAGATTGCCATGGAGAATTTTCCAGAAGAGTATCATGTCGCCAAGAGACGTAAAGCTAGTCAAGCTTCAGAATCGTGGTGACATTGTTTAGATATTGAAGTCGAAAATGATTGGAGGCAGACATTCATTGACTACTTCAAAGAAAACAAACTCCCGACAGAAAAGTCTATGGTCGCACAAATTCGAAAATGGGTATTGCGATACGCATTTGTCAACAACATATTGTATAAACGAGCTTTTGATCAAATGTGGCTAAGGTGCCTAGGGACCAAGGAATCTGATAAAGTGGTGACAGAAGTCCACGAAGGGCTTTGCGGAGCACATCAGTCAGGTCCCAAAATTGCCGCTAAAATTAAAAGGATGGGATACTATTGGCCGACCATGGTCAGAGATTGTATTGACCACGCAAAGAGGTGCCACGAATGTCAGATTCACGGTGATGTTATACATCAGCCTCCAAATCCACTACACCCAACAATAGCTTCCTGGACATTTGAATGTTGGGGCACTAACATAATTGGGTCGATAGATCCACCGTCTTCAGCGGGACACTGCTTTATTCTAGCAGCGACGGACTACTTTTCCAAGTGGGTAGAAGCAACTCCGTTTAGAGAGGTCACATCCGAGCATGTGATCAACTTTTTCACCATGTCTACAGATTCGGTGTGCCACGCCGAATAATCTCAGACAATGGTACTGCATTCAAGAGTACAAAATTTTATAAGTTTGTTGATTGGCATAAGATCGATTGGTGATATTCATCCATATACAATTCAAGGACAAATGGATTGGCAGAAGCATTCAACAAAACACTGCTGAAATTACTAAAGAAGATTCTCACCAAGAATAAAAGAGAGTGGCATACGAAGATGGCTGAAGTGCTATAGGCCTATCGTACAACCTATAAGACACCAACCAAAGCTACTCCTTACTCTCTAGTGTTTGGTGTTGAAGCTGTATTACCATTGGAGATTGAACTACCGTCACTCCGGGTAGCAACTCAGAATGGCCACACTCAAGAGCAAAATGCCCGCCTCAGAATGGAGGAGCTCGACGCACTTGATGAACGCAGATTACAAGCCCAGCAAAACTTGGAAATCTACCGAGGAAGAATGACAAAATCCTTTGATCGAATGGTGCGTCCTCGATCATTTCAGGAAGGGGAATTGATCCTGGTGTTGAGAAGACCAATCATCCCACACCGAAAAATCGGTGGCAAATTCGTATCCAATTGGGAAGGCCCCTTCATCATCGAGAAAGTGTACAAAGAAGGAGCATATCAG
Organism: Dendrobium huoshanense; assembly: GCA_016618105.1. Taxonomy (NCBI): domain Eukaryota; kingdom Viridiplantae; phylum Streptophyta; class Magnoliopsida; order Asparagales; family Orchidaceae; genus Dendrobium; species Dendrobium huoshanense. Next base: position 19,309 of record JADPUM010000516.1, on the reverse strand, counting down.
TTGATCGATCTGAATTGTCAGAGACCCATGCCGCCTATCAACGGTCGACATTCAAAGAAGTATCATGCATGAAAATTCCATGTTGAATGTATTTTATGATGACCAAAATTTTATGTGCATATTTATCAATGCATGCTTACATTTTGAAATTCTCTTGTATAGCAAGAACGCATTTCAAAATCCCCCATCAGACTGGGGGCATTTTAAATATTTATTCGGGTCGACATCGTGCTGCGTGCCTAGATCCCCGAATAAATATTTAAAAACTCAAAGACAAAATGCCTATCCAGAATGTCCCTACGAGACAGGGGGGCATTTTAAATATTCATTTGAATCTACATCGCGCTGCGTGCCGAAATCCCCAAATAAATATTTAAAATTTTATATTCCAAACTTATTCTATTCTGAAATGTCCCTGCGAGATAGGGGGCATTTTAAATATTTATTCGGGTCGACATCGCGCTGCAAGCCGAGATCCTCGAATAAATATTTAAAATTATCAATTCAAATATTCTTTTGTGCTAAAGAATACACATATTTGTTTTGTAAAGTATATGCAGGTGATCTTTCAAAAGCTAGAGATATCACCTTCTACAATGAACAAAGACTCAAAGGTCAAGAAAGTGACTTTTGTGGCTACACACTCCTACAAAATTGAGCAGAAGAAGCTTGAAGTCTTTCGACAGCTTGAAGCTTAAGGTTCGAATGGGTGTAAAAGGTCGGATCCAACACGTCCAAATATGGCCGGATCGCTGGCAGCTCCGTCTACTCAACAAGCCATAAGTAAGGCCGTAGTAGCGGAACCCCCACTTCGTCAACCCGTCAGTAGGGACTGTAGGAAGTACGAAGGCAAATTTGACTCGACAAGTTCAAGTGATCGTAGTCTACAAAATTCTCCCAAATGACTGGAGAATCAAAGTTCCAGTGGGAAGGAGAAATCTCGAGCAATTACCAAATGTTCGTAGGCTCCAAAATCTACAACCACAAAGGATGACTCCAAATCTACCAACTTCAGTGAAATCAGCATTGGAAGCGCAGTTCCCATAGCTCAAGTCTGAAGCCTGAATGGGTGTAAGAGGTCGAATCCAACAAACCCAAATATGGCCGGATCGCTGGGAGCTCCATCTACTCAACAAGCCATAAGAAAGGCCGCAGTAGAGGAACCCCCATCTCAGCAACCAGAGGACGAAGAGCTATTAAATTCTAGCTCTCCCGATCTGATGAACTCAAGTGACTCAGATTAAAATCTCCTCAAGTAGTTAAGGATCAAGATACTACCTACGTTCGGTACTATCAACCGAATCCAAAACCTACAAATCCTTCAACAAATCCGTAAAGCTCAAAGCGAGGATCGAAGAAATTTTTCTTCAATAAGTCCGCCAAAGCACGAAGCAAAGGACCGAAGAAAATTTTCCCAAAGTTCACAAAAAGCTCAAGGCTGAACTAAGTGAATTCTGTCATCAACAAGTCCGTTATGCATAAAGCTCTGGACCGATGACTTTTTTCCATCGACCTAACACAAACCCAAGGGTTTAGGTCATCAACATCTACTCCTTCAACAAGCCCGCCAAAGCAAGAAGCGTAGGGCCGAAGGTATAAAAATCACCTGACAAGTCAACAAAGACAAATCAGGCAATTCTCCATCAATGTCCGCAGCACAAAGCACAGGGCAAAACAAATCAGTATCTCAACCATCTATTGATACATCCAAGAGATCTATTAAGAAAGAAAGTTTTAGTGTGACATCCAAGCAAATTATTGGAGATCTATTAAACGAAAATCTTAGTGTGACATCCAAACAAATTTTTGGAGATCCACTAAAAGAAAATCATAGTGTGACATCCAAATAAATTTTTGGAGATTCACTAAATAAAATCTCTTGTGTGACATCTAGGATGAATATCTAGAGATCCACAGGGTCAATCAGTTTACAACAAACATGATTCGCTCTAGACGCAAATCACATTTGTTGGGGGGCATTTGTTGACCTCAATGTGTTATCCAAAGAACAAAAAAAGGAAGAGGGAAGAGAGCCGGCATACAAACCTTATGCTCGACGGATCCACAAATTCTGCCGTAAATCCTGTTGAATCCGGCACCGAAACAGTCGCTTCTTCTCGTATTTCCCGCGATCGCCTCGATCGAGCGCCCTTGCACGTCGTTAAATACCCGACCCACAGAGACTCTTCTTCTACTCTCGACTCCCGTAGTTGCTTCCACTGCCGAGACCTCCCGTCTCCTCCACAACTGAACTCCTCTACCCCAAATCGCTGCTTCCTCCTCCCTTAACCTCTGCTCTTTTCTTCTTCAACCCGAGAGAGAGAGAGAGAGAGAGAGAGAGAGAGAGAGAGAGAGAGAGAGAGAGAGAGAGAGAGAGAGAGAGGGAGGGAACCGAGCTCTTACCTCTTATATATATAATTATATATGTTATATATTAATATATATTAATATATATATATATATACTAATATATAAGTTATATATATATTAATATATCTGTTATATATTAATGTATATATACACTAATATATTTGTTATATATATATATATATATATATATTTAATATTAAAAATATATATTTCAAAAATATATAAAAAATAAAAAATGGTTCATTTCTCGATGCTTGCGACGGGCCGGCAAACCCCAAGGCGCTCACGTAGCGTTGAGGGCGAGAAACCGGTGCGATACTTGCGACGAGATAAGGATCCCTCTTCAATGCTAGCAACGAGCCGGCAAACCGCCGAGGCGCTCAAGTAGCGTTACAGGGCGGGAAACCGATGCGGAGCTTGCGGCGAAGGGGATAAAAAAATGTGTTATTTATTTTCATATAAGTACACCAGAACGCCCACGTGGTGCAGAGGGGGGAAATCTGTTGTTTTTCTAAAGTCTGTTTTCTTCTTATAATCAACAAACATAAAAATCCTTAAATGCTCACGTAGCAGGCGGGGATAAAAAAATTTTCATTCGCAACCGCGGTGTCATTTTTGACACCTACCTGAAGCGCTCACGTAGCGTCGAGGGGAATGTTGCCTCCTAGTTTTTCCCCTAAACGGGGGAGACGCCGGGAGGCTGCTGAAATTTGGATTAAAAATCCAAGGACTTTGAACAATATTGAATCTTATTTGGCATTTGAATTAAAATCAAACTTGGATAAATAATGGTTTAAGCAAAACTCAAAACAAGAGGTGGACCACTTGAACTCAAAAGAACTTGGTGCAAATTTTTTGGACATGCGAATTGACTACAAAGAAGACATGAACAATAACTCAATATATTTAAACTTGATCTCAAACAAGGAGCTCACACTTAAACTTACAAATGCCACTCATTCATAAATGATGAGGAGATTCTATACAATTGAGTTACTCGAGAGATGCATACATAACAAGATAGAGTTTGATTGGAGTTGAACTCAAGCAAAGAGTTTGTACTTTGATTACAAAGGACTTGGACCCAAATTCAGAAAGGAACTACAATGAGCCTGAACCGAACTAGAACCTGAACTCAAAATCAAACTGTGGAAGACTGAATGAACTTGAATATGAGCTCATAATTGAGATAAATAGAAGACTTGCAGACTCAAATTCAAACGGGAACAAAGAGCTTGAACTTAGACATAGACATGGACTTTGGCTTTATTTGAACTTGACTCAACAATAACTGAAATGCCATAAGAATGTGTAATCTAAAATTACAGTTTAATGAAAGTTGTAATTCATGTGTGAGATATTTCTCTCACAAATAATTATGTGAGACTCATGAATCAATCATAAGATCTCATCCATTCATATGAGTAGAAGATCTGTGATAAGCACAATTACAAACAATTGATACTAAAGGTGTTGAAATTGTCATTCACATATAAGTCTCTCGTAGACTAAAAGCTGTGTTCAAAGGCAATGAAGGTCGTGTGATCTCTAGTATCATTCACTCAAGAATGATGGTAAAGGTTTATATAAATTGATTGGTTTAAACAAATCTACAAGGAGTATGCAACAAGTGTCGGGGTGTTCATACAGTCCATTATAAAATAAAAAAGGACGAATGCTTCTACCACCTACAAGAGAGCATGACCCACCAAAGTAAGTGTAGATGCAATGAACTTAGCAAGCAAAGAAAATCAGAGTGAAGGTATAATTTGGTTGCAAGCGAATTATACGAAATTCATGGCAGTTAAATTTCCTACCAATAATGATAGTTGGTGTGTAAATTTATGTTGGTAATGCAAGCAAAGGCAAGTGGAATACAACAAATGATGTAGCTCTTCTACTACATTGAGTTGCAGACTGGTGTATCATTCTCCTACGAATACAAAGTCAGTATGCAATGAAGAATATGCACAATAGAACATCTAAATGAGACATGTAATGAATGCCATGAAATCCCTACAAGTGACATTTATGTGCAATCAATGTAAAATACCCATAGGTGAAGCAAGGTAATTGTGGGGGATGCAACCCTCTTTCTACCAATGTTGAAATACATCAGTCCTATCTACAAGCTACGGCGGAAGATGTATCAAAGGACTAATGGATCCTCTACCTACAAGGGAGAATATCTGTCACGACCCGACTCGACCCGGGACGGATCCTGCTCGCATCGGGCCGCGACCAGCCAAACAAACCAACTAACCAGGATCTGGCTTTGGAATTTGCTTCAGAACTGATTCTTCCAAACATTTCAACTCAAAAACAGACACACAGAGCCACTATGAAACATCAAATGCAGCGGAACAAATTATCTATATTTTTCTTTCTTTTGCTCAAAACAATCATCTACAACTACAGACCATGGCTCAGACAGAAAGAAACAGAGCAGAAGAGCCATGTCTGTACAAAAATCAAAAGTACAAAATAATACCTACAGATCAGACTCTGAATTCTAGTCCAAGACCTCCTTCCCTTTTCCAAAACCTGAAAACCACCAGAAAACAAGGGTGAGCTCAACAGCTCAGCAAAGCGACAAACCTCCAATCAAAAACTTTCAGAATCCAAAACCAAACATTTCAAACCAAATCCGTACAGAAACCAGAACATAATCAGACAGATATCAAAATCATGCAGATCAGAACGAAACAAATCAAATCAGAACTGATACGGACATATATCAAATCAGAATCAGACTTGCTTACAGAACAGATACGGAAATCAAAAGTCTTTTCAAATCAGATATCAGATATTATTTAATTAATAGCTAAATTCTCTGACACTGACAGAATCTCTATGGATTCCGGCCCCTTATGCCTCCTTTTGTGCTCACGGCACCAGACAGACGTGCTTATAGCACCAGAACAGATTTCATCGGATCCGGAACAGAACTGATTTCAGATTTCAGATTGAGCTCATTTCAGATTCAGATTTCCCAGACACTAACCGAATCTCTTAGGATCCGGGCCACTTATAACTCCCTTTTTATAGCATATACAGATAGCATATCAATTAAGAAGAAATCTGGACAAAATTAAAAATCAGACGAAAATCGGGCAGCACAACGGCTGTATACGGAATTTACACAATTTTCCTGAAAAATCACAGAATACCAAATTTGCACAGAATATAGATAACAACATTGCAAGACTTTAATTCTATTGCTCAGACAATTTTAGACTACACAGAAAAATACAGTCGACGGAAAACGCCGTCAAATCAAAACTACCCGGACAAAAATCTCCAGAAAATAATCAAAATGTGCACACTCGGCACGTCAACAACATACGGAAAATTACGCGGTAAAAACTGAACCAGACGGGAAATACGGATGAAAATCACTAACAAAAATTAATTCCGGACAGATAATACCGCCAAACACGACTGTTCTGAAAATTGAGAAAGGCGGATTGTGCCTTACCTTGCGTACAGCAATATCTTCAACAGTCTCGTCGGACGAAAACGGACCGGCGTCGCCCGAAAATCAACTTTTCCAAAAATCTCCTCGACCTTCTCTCTCCTCGGCTGAATTTTTAGATATTTTTGATTTTCTCTCTTCAAAATGATTGAATTCCCTTATATTTACTTCATATCGGCCCGGCCGATCGCACGATCGTCCTGACCGATCAGAACAAATCAAATCGTCCTGGGACGATTTCTCAGGACGATGCTGAATTTCCTTGGACGAAAAAATTCCTTATTCTCTGACTTGTGCCCATACACTGATCGTCCCGGGACGATCCCAGATCGGCCCGGACGATGCCTACAGGAAATTTTTTCTGGAACTTCTGTACAAAATCTGGAACAACTTCTGAACTGATCGTCCTGGGACGATCCAGATCGGCCCGGACGATCCTGGAGCAGAAACAGAACTTCACAATCTCCCCAACTTCAAAAAAATGTCGTCCTCGACATTGTTCAATCCAAACGGCGTCAGAACAAGTACGGGTACGACTGTTTCATGTCAGACTCCTCCCAAGTGGCTTCCCGTGCAGTACGGTGCTTCCACTGGACTTTAACTATCGGAATCTGTTTACTTCGTAGCTTTCAGACGTCGTACGCCAAAATCAACTCTGGCTCTTCCTTGTACCCCAGATTCTCCTGAATCTCAACCTCGTTAGCTGACAGCTTCTTCCCAGAGTCAGATACCCACTTCCTCAAAGTGGATACGTGAAACACGTTATGCACGTCAGGCATCGAATCAGAAAGCAACAGTCTATAAGCAGATTTTTCAATCCTTTCCAGGATTTCAAAAGGTATCAGGTATGTTGGACCTTGAACTGAACTTGCTCACCCTTCCAAAGTCTGGAAGTAAATCGTCCGTCTCGGTCAGAAACTATCACTCGAGGCACACCGTGCAATCTGACTATCTCCTTCACATATATCTGTGCCAAACGATCCACCGGATCGGTCTGCCTGATCGGAAGAAAATGGGCGGACTTCGTCAGTCGATCTACAACCACCCAAATGGCGTCGTGCACTTGTCTAGATCGAGGAAAACCCATCGCAAAGTCCATCGTTACCTCCTCCCACTTCCACTCAGGGATAGGCAACGACTGCAACAGTCCACCTGGTCACTGATGTTCTGCCTTCACTAACTGACAGGCCTCGCACCTCGACACAAACTCAACTACGTCCTGCTTCATTCCAGGCCACCAGAACAAAAAGCTTCATGTCAGCATACATCTTACTACCGCCTGGATGTACAGTGTAGCCTGAATGGTGAGATTCATACAGAATCTCCTGCCTCAAATCCCCAAACACAGGTACCCACAACCTGTTCTTACAGAAAATAGCACCAGAATCAGAAATTCAAAGTTCAGGAGTCTTACCAGATCCAATCTGAGCAATCAACTTTGAATAATCATAATCTGACTTCTGGGCTTCCTGAATCCTTGCTTCCAAAGAAGACTGAATGCTCATCTGAGCCAAATCCACATCACTGGAGGAAATCACCTCCAACTGCAAGCGCTCCATATCACAAATCAGAAAATCATCAAAAGTGAGCTGCAAACCTGATAATCCAGAAGACTTCCTGCTCAGAGCATCCGCTACCACATTAGCCTTACCAGGCTGATACTGAATGGTCAGATCATAATCCTTGATCAACTCGAGCCATCTTCTCTGTCTCAAGTTCAGATCCTTCTGAGTGAAAATGAACTTCAGGCTCTTGTGATCAGTGAAAATCTCACTTCTGACGCCATACAGATAATGACGCCAAATCTTCAAAGCAAACACAACTGCAGCTAACTCCAAATTATGTGTCAGGTAATTCTTCTCATGTGGTTTCAACTGTCTAGAGGCATAAGCAATTACCCTTCCATTATGCATCAGCACACATCCCAAACCTTTCAGTGAAGCATCACTGAACACCTGAAAACCTTCCGTACCTGACGGAAGTGCTAACACTGAAACTGAAGTCAGACAATCCTTCAATCTCTGAAAACTAGCTTCACACTCCGGTATCCAAACAAAAGGTACTGACTTCTGCGTCAGTCTCGTCAGAGGCGTCGAGATCTGTGAAAATTCCTTCACAAATTTCCTGTAATATCCGACCATGCCCAAGAAACTACGTACCTCAAATACCGTAGTCGGACTTGGCCAATCAGCAACCGCCTGAATCTTCTGGGGATCAACAGAAATACCTTCTCCGCTCACCACATGCCCCAGAAAAGAGATGTTCTTCAGCCAGAATTCGCACTTGGAGAACTTGGCATACAATTGATGCCGCCTCCAACACAATACTCAAGTGTCTGGCATGATTATCCTCAGAAGCAGAATATACCAGAATATCATCGATGAAGACGATCACAAACTGATCCAAATACTCCCTGAATACTCGGTTCATCAGATCCATAAAAATCGCAGGCGCATTGGTTACCCCAAAAGGCATAACCAAGAACTTGTAGTGCCCGTACCGAGTACTGAAAGCTGTCTTCACCACATCAGCTTCCTTCACCTTCACCTGATAGTATCCGGATCGCAAATCAATCTTTGAAAATACCGAAGATCCGGAAAGCTGATCAAACAAGTCGTCAATCCGAGGCAAAGGATACTTGTTCTTGATCGTGACTTTGTTCAAATCTCTGTAGTCAACACACATACGAAGTGTCCCGTCCTTCTTCTTCACAAACAGTACAGGTGCTCCCCAAGGAGAAACACTAGGACGGACAAAGCCTTTATCAACCAACTCCTGAAGTTGAACTTTCAACTCAGAAAGTTCTTTCGGTGCCATTTTGTACGGAGCTTTTGATATCGGAGCGGTACCTGGAAAAACATCGATAGAGAACTCCATATCTCTATCCGGAGGTAAACCAACCAACTCCTCTGGAAAAACATCAGCAAACTCCCGTACTACTGGGATCTCAGAAACAGAACCAACCTCCAGGTTCAGATCCCGCACCGAAGCCAAAAAGACTGGGCACCCCTTCTTCCACATTCTGCTCACCTCCAACACAGAAATCAGACTGGAGAGAACACCTCGTAAGCCCTGAAATACAAATCTCTCTCCAGCCATAAGCAAGCTCACTTGCTTCTTCAGACAATCAATCTGAGCCTCATATAGACTCAGCTAATCCATGCCCAGAATCACATTATAAGAAGAAATCAGCAATAAAATCAGACTTGATTTCCACTTATTGCCAGCAATGTCGATCTCACAAAAACAAAACTTTCGAGCAATCAAATTACTTCCAGCCGGCAAAATCACAGAAAGAGAAACCGGAAGTAAAATGGAATCCAAACGTAAAGCCTCAAAACACCGTTCGAACAAAAAAGAGTGACTAGCTCCAGAGTCAAACAAAACACGACAGGGCTGATCAGAAATGTAAATCGTACCTGTCACAACATCTGGAGCATCACGAGCCTCCTGCTGACTCTGGCTGTAAACTCGTGGCTGAACTAGAGCTGGAGCTGAAGCAACAGAACTACTCGGCTCCCTCTGAACAGTAGGTGGTCTCCGTGGTACAGAACTAGAACCACCACCTCTACCAGAAAATCCCTTAGGGCGTGGAGGAACAGTCCTCGGTCTTCCTGCTGCTTAACTGGCAGGTCTGACAAAGTCCTCTGATCGGAACTCAGAACGCCGATCAAATCCAGTCTGTGGACACTCTGCAATCCTATGTCCTGGCTGACCACATCTGAAGCACAGACCAGCCATCCTGTAGCACTGGCCAAAATGTCGGCGTCCACAACTCTGGCACACAGGTGCCCCACTCATAGATCCAGAACTCATCGTATTGGTAGCAGTACCAGACGATCCTCCACTCCTCCTGGAGTCACTAGATCCAGAACCAGCTACAAATCTCCTCTTCCCAGAGGAATCACTGCCTGAAGCTTCGCCTCCAAATCTCTTCGTACTCGCAGTCCACCGCTGCTGAGTAGCCATCAGGTCATTTTCTATCAAACGAGCTCGCTCCACAAGCTCAGAAAAGTCAGTAATGCGGAACGGTATCAGGGGCTGCCTCAGAGTATCTCGTAATCCCCTCAGAAACCTGTAGCACCTCTCAGCAAAAGTACTAACCAACTGCGGAGCATACCTGGCTAATGCAGTAAACTCAGCCTCGTACTGCATCACCGTCTTGCTCCCCTGAACAAGCCTCAGAAAACTCTCTTGCATCTGCTGCTGTGCAGAAGGGGGAACGAACCAGTCTCAGAACACCTCAGTGAACTCTTCCCAAGTAATCAAAGAATTCAATCTGCCCCGAAACCTGGCCTCCTGCTGGCCAACCCACCAATGCTCAGCCTCACCATCCAACAGAAATACTGCCAACGGTACCTTCCTGTCTGACGGACACTGCATTCCGTCGAAGGTCTTCTCCAATCTCCTCAACCACTCTTCAGCAGCTCTGGGCTCAACAGCGCCCTCAAACCTCGAAGGTTTCAACCTCAGAAACATCTGGAGATGTCTATCAATATCATCAGATATGACGGTAGAAACTCTGCTCTGAGTCTCTCTCATCATCTGAGCAACAAGTGGAGCAAACTGAGACAGTGTATCAGCACCGGCCACTGGGCTGTACTCCCCACTGGTGCTGCCTGACTAGCACTCTGCCCGTCTATCATGTCTGGGTCTGGCTGATCCATACAAAAAATCCAGAAAAATCCGGAAAACTATCACAAAAACAACACAATAAAAAGCCGAACAAACCAAAACTACCCCAGACAGACTCACTACAGATCACTTCCTATAGCTCTGTCTTACACAATCCAAATTCCAAAACTAATGCTCTGATACCACTCAAGTTGTCACGACCCGACCCGACCCGGGACGGATCCCGCTCGCACCGGGCCGCGACCAGCCAAACAAACCAACTAACCAGGATTTGGCTTTGGAATTTGCTTCAGAACTGATTCTTCCAAACATTTCAACTCAAAAACAGACACACAGAGCCACTATGAAACATCAAATGCAGCGGAACAAATTATCTATATTTTTCTTTCTTTTCCTCAAAACAATCATCTACAACTACAGACCATGGCTCAGACAGAAAGAAACAGAGGAGAAGAGCCATGTCTGTACAAAAATCAAAAGTACAAAACAATACCTACAGATCAGACTCTGAATTCTAGTCCAAGACCTCCTTCCCTTTCCTAGAACCTGAAAACCACCAGAAAACAAGGGTGAGCTCAACAGCTCAGCAAAGCGACAAACCTCCAATCAAAAACTTTCAGAATCCAAAACCAAACATTTCAAACCAAATCCGTACAAAAACCAGAATAGAATCAGACAGATATCAAAATCATGCAAATCAGAACGAAACAGATCAAATCAGAACTGATACGGACATATATCAAATCAGAATCAGACTTGCTTACAGAACAGATACGGAAATCAGAAGTCTTTTCAAATCAGATATCAGATATTATTTAATTAATAGCTAAATTCCCTGACATTGACAGAATCTCTATGGATTCCGGCCCCTTATACCTCCCTTTGTGCTCACGGCACCAGACAGATGTGCTTATAGCACCAGAACAGATTTCATCGCATCCGGAACAGAACTGATTTCAGATTTCAGATTGAGCTCATTCCAGATTCAGATTTCCCAGACACTAACCGAATCTCTTAGGATCCGGGCCACTTATAACTCTCTTTTTATAGCATATACAGATAGCATATCAATTCAGAAGAAATCCAGACAAAATCAGAAATCAGACGAAAATCAGGCAGCACAACGGCTGTATACGGAATTTACACAATTTTCCTAAAAGATCACAGAATACCAAATTTGCACAGAATATAGATAACAACATTGCAAGACTTTAATTCTATTGCTCAACAATTTTAGACTACACAGAAAATACAGTCGACGGAAAACGCCGTCAAATCAAAACTACCCGGACAAAAATCTCCAGAAAATAATCAAAATGTGCACACTCGGCACGTCAACAACATACGGAAAATTACGCTGTAAAAACTAAACCAGACGGGAAATACGGACGAAAATCACTAACAAAAATTAATTCCGGACAGATAATACCTCCAAACACAACGGTTCTGAAAATTGAGAAAGGCGGATTGTGCCTTACCTTGCATACAGCAATATCTTCAACATTCTCGTCAGACGAAAACGGACCGGCGTCGCCCGAAAATCAACTTTTCCAAAAATCTCCTCAAACTTCTCTCTCCTCGGCTGAATTTTTAGATATTTTTGATTTTCTCTCTCTTCAAAATGACTGAATTCCCTTATATTTACTTCATATCGGCCCGGCCGATCGCACGATCGTCCTGGCCGATCAGAACAAATCAAATCTTCCTGGGACAATTTCTCAGGACGGTGCTGAATTTCCTTGGACGAAAAAATTCCTTATTCTCTGACTTGTGCCCATATACTGATCGTCCCGGGACGATCCCAGATCGGCCCGAACGATGCCTACAGGAAAATTTTTCCTGGAACTTCTGTACAAAATCTGGAACAACTTCTGAACTGATCTTCCCGGGACGATCCAGATCGGCCCGGACGATCCTTGAGCAGAAACAGAACTTCACAATATCACCGTGAATGCAAGCTCCTACGAACTATTGTAGGAGATCTGTTCTACACCAAATATATTGTTTACAAACAAAATACAAAAAATGATTGTATGGAATACAAGATCCTACGAGTCATTATGGGAAACCCGTCGTATACCCCATCTATCGTCCATAAGCAAAGTACTAAATGACTACACTGCAAATGTAAGGCATGAGATTAGTTAGTGCACTATGACCCGCCTACAAAAATCAACAAATAGTGCACGATAGTCTACCTGTACAAAGCAGCGAACAATTCTATCCAGAAGCTGCTTGCCACCGGATCTGCAACCTCCGTACAAGCAGACAGAAGGCATCTACAAATACTTTCAAAATACCCCCGCACGTGCACAATAGTTTGTATACACATAAGTACACTAAAAGGGGGTAAATGTAATCAAATACCTGCATGGGCCCCGGCTAGCGTGTTATCGGTATACACGTGACGTCTAGGGATGTTGCGCGGGTTATTAAATTTAAACCCGATCATTATAAGTAGATAAAAGGAGTCGACAGGGTTTAATTATAAAATGCCCACAAACCCGCATGGGCCCCGCCGAGCGTGTTATTGGTACATACGTGACGTTTAGGGATGCTGCGCGGGTTGACAAGTGAATTCAGGTTCGAAACCGATCCTTCTATACTGGTCAATAGAAGTCGACAGGGTTCGAACCAACAAACAAATATACGGTTGTGGCGACCGTAATATTTATCTTAATACATTCATGTTAGGCCTTCAATGCCTACAATCAAGAGAATTCACTAATCAAAGGCACAAAGCCTATGAGAAACCTGATCCTCTATCGACCTGTAGATAGAGTCGACAAGGTTCAATCCAGAAAATGGAAATGCTCCCCAAACACCCCGATGATGGCCGTGTTGAACGAAAATCTTAACCGGAGGGGTCCACAAATAATTTTAAATGTCTTCCAAACTCAATTTCAAATACCCATAAAAATCTAAAAAAAAATCTCAAATCCAAAAATCCCAAAAATATTTAAAATTGAAATAAATCCATCCACCCACTTAAAGCAAAATCCATCCACCCTCTGTAACAGTCTGCCGGGGTGGACAAATTCAAATAAGCTCTAGCTCACAAAGAGCCAAATGCCTAGTTGAAAATATCACTAGGATCCATTCTTAAACCCATCTGCCTTCCAAAATTTACCTCGGAACCTATTCAGTTAAAACGCTCTCGCCGAATAAAAAGAAAAGTGAGCGGAGGCCGGAGCCGAATTACACTATTATCATTACTCTATTTTCCATTTAGCTTGCTATTGTGGGGTACTCGGGTTGTTTACTGTAATTTGTTGTTGTGGGTTTTTTTCCCTTTATTTTGAAGTAAAAAAAAATTAAAGTAAAACAGGTTGGCGGGTCAATTCGGGTCGATCCGGACCCGGATCGGGTTGGGTTCGGGTGCGGGTTTCCAACCCATTTCCCTAAACAGATTGGGTCATATGATGACGGTTTGGTTTCGAGTTTGACTTGAACCCGACCTGAAAACCCGTTTTGACGCCCCTAACTTCAACAAGACTATAGAGAACCTAATTTGCAGATAGAACCACAGGGAACTAGGCCTTAATCCTATTGTATGCATGCGTTATGCGTGTTATTTAAAAATGTTTCAAAATCATTTATAAAATTATTTTTTTCGTTAAAACAAATAAGAAATTCAAACACTATTCTTTAAATGTAAATGTCAAACACAAACGTTTTCAAACATCATATTCCTTATTTATCTTCCTTAAATACAATCCACCAAGAGCCATAAATCCTTTGTACTTGTTCAAATATCATATTCATGACTAGAAAATGAAATCATAAAAATCACAATGCGTCTAATTTGTAATAACAAGTATAAGTTCAACGGGTTAAATATATTTCTCATCATTTTAATGTAAGTAACTTACAAGCAAAGATATATATTAATTAAAACATTTAATAGAATTTTATAAATAAAATTTACTATGTAATATGTGCGTGTATGATGCGTACGATGTGCGTCTTTTATGCGTTCGTAGTGCATGTATACGGCGTACGTTGTGCGTGCGTTATGCGTATTATTTTAAAATGTTTAACAAATATTTTTAAAATTATTATTTTTATTTAAAACAAATTATAAATTCAAACACTAATATTTAAACGCAAATGCCACCACAAACTCTTTCAAATATCATATTCCTTATTTCTCTTTCTTAAGTACAATCCACCAAGAGCCATAAACCCTTTATACTTGTTCAAGTATCATATTCAAGACTAGAAAATGAAATCATAAAAATCACAATGCGTCTAATTTGTAATAACAAGTTTAAGTTCAACGTGTTAAACATATTCTTCATTATTTTAATGTAAGTAACTTACAAACAAAGATAGATATTAATTAGAACATTTAATAGAATTTTATAAATAAAATTTACTGCGTGCGTTATACGGCGTACGTTGTGCGTCTTTTGTGCGTTCGTAGTGCGTGTATACGGCATACGTTGTGCGTGCGTTATGCGTACGATATGCGTAATTTATTCGTATTATCATTTAATAAGTTATTTTTTAATCAAATCAATGTAAATAACATTTATACACATAATTGAAAAATAGTCTTCAGAAATAAACATTTATACACATAAATTGTTTAAACATTTATACACATAATGAAAAACTATTATTTTTCCAACATTTTACAAAATATTCAATATGTAAATTCTGCCCTATACTTTGGCATGTCTACTTGCCAATTTGTACTATCAATCCAATCAATGTTGCCTTCAAGACTTATTCTTTCCATATATTTACAAACATACATTCCACAATCTACAGAGTTCTCCTGTTTTGATGCACTTTTAATGGTAGAAAGCTTCCATTTTCTGATATCACTATTAAAAGCTCCTTTTGTGTCAGAATATAAGGCTTTAAGCTGAAATATACGTTGAGCAAAGATTAGTTATGTAAATTTTTTAAAAATTGAAGAGTTCATGTTCATTTAGCATTTACGATTTTTGGAACAACAAGCCTATGCTCTTTGACGCGGTGGTCCAACGAGTCATAAAATTTTCACTTTTGTTCTTTCAGCAAACCAACCAGAAGGGTAATGTTATTGGATTCAATGATTGGCTGTAATAAAATGTTGTTTGAAGAAACATAAAGCTCGGTTATATGGTCGATTTGTAATTTGGACAATTTATCCCTTCCTTTATTATTCTGCAAGTGCAAGTAGTAAATGTAAGAACTAAGAAATGGATACTAAGTTACTAATCCAATAGTTAAACTGATAAATTGAATATTAAGTTACTAACCCAATAGATTGGAGAGATGTATAGAAATTTATGGTACTTGTCAGGCATAAGGTTACACTTCTTATCTAAGAAATGGACAAAAATATCTACATGTTCATTGCCTAAATAACTGTCGCTTAATAACTCGTCAATGTCAGCTCTGGAAATAAGAATGTTACCAACAAACATGATACTATCGTCCCTGCAAAAAAAAAAGAAAAAACATTATATACGCATTTCATAAGAATAGCCCACGCATACAATAACTGTGGATTCAAGTTTGTCCCCTTAGGAAAATATCCAACCCAGGTTTACAAGGTACCCTTGAACAAATTAACCCATGGCTGCCGACAAGGATCCTTCTGTCAGGTTGGGTCGACTACCTCCTCTGACTAAGTAGACAAGGGACCATGATGACCCGGGACGACGGAACTATGGGATCTTGATCGGGTCTATCATCCATTCCCCCATCATCCTCTTTAAGTGCAGGATGGTGAAATTTTTATTGTAAATATCAAATCTTCCAACCCAAAATCCAAGAACCCAACTCTTCAATTCCCCAAATCCAAACTTTTCAAATACCTAAACCCATTGCTGCTACTATATGCCAGCCAGATAACACATATTCTCTACGTATCTGATTGATGACTAGCCTTAATCGAAAGTTCTCTCTCGTTTCCGGAAGGGTTAATTAACTATATGGGCTTGCGCCTATAGGAAACCAGAACTCAGATCATAAAGTCCTCGCAAAGTGAGGGCGAAATCTCTGGGTAGTGTCTTATCTACAAACCCATCTGCCTTCCAAAATTTACCCCGGAACTTATTCCGTTAAAACTCCCTCGCCAGAATAAAAAAGAAAAGCAGGAGCGGAGGCCGAGGCCGAATTTTTGGAGCCCACAGATTTCTGGCGACTCCGCTGGGGAATGGTTTCTCTTTCCATCTCTGGCTAGTCACTAAAAGGCTATAGTAGCAAGCAAATCAAATTTTAAATTTTCTAAAAATGAATCTTTTAAATAAGATCAGTGGAAATTCAATCTGCAGTGTTTTTAATTTTATGCTAATTTTCCTGCTTCTTTTATTTGTTCTGCGTTATTTCTGTTTTATGAAAGTGTGGGGTGATGTATCAATTCTGATCACTAACCCCTGCCTTTCATTTGTATAGAATGGAAATGCAGGACACTCCGATGAACGTCCAATTGGGACGTGGAGCTAGGATTCAACTGACAGATGCTGTCATAGAGACTGGAAATACTGGAGCCATCATCCACTTTGGTGGACTCGAATTCTCAGCAGCTACTGCAAAGGCTGCAGCCATCCCTGTATACAGCGTAAACTCTGAAGAATTTTCTGTAAAGTCTCACTCTGCAAGGACTGCTGCCAGAGGTGCTGCTCAAGGAAGAGCTTCTGTATTTGAAAGATTATCCCAGCCTGAAACCCTTACTGCAAATAGGGTTGTTGATGGAAGGAAAGTTTCTGTGGTGACTTCCAACACCACTAACCTGCCCAAAGAGCTTGTTGCACCTGAGAGGTATGATACTGAAGCTTTCTCATCTGGAGGAAGGCTTAATAGAAGGCAGAGGAGGAAGAGAAACGCAGAACTACATGCTCAGCAACTGCCAGTACCAATCCACCCTTCCAATCTGCCAGCACAAGAACCAGAGATCAATATTTCCACCCAGAACAGGTTCGCTAACCTGAAGTGGGTAAAAAGAAATAGCTCTTCTGGTGAGCTCAAGCAATCCTTCTGGGAACGTCAACTTGAAACTCCAGCCCCTCGGAAGACAAGAGAGCCCGAAGGCCTGTCTACCCGAGTGCACCGAGTACTGAAGACATTTAAGGAAAGAGGGTTGATGAAGAAAAAGTTCCAACGGCCATTGATTGTTAAGCCCCGAAGAACTCCTCCAAGAGATAGACTATCGTCTGCTGTGATAGTTGAAAGAAGAGATTACCGACAACAAGCTCCGCAGGAAGCACATCGGGGCATGACACTTGGACCCTGTGTCCAAGAATCCGCCGCCGAAAGGGCCCAGCGGAAAGGCAAACAAGTTTGGAGGCCGAAACCTCGAAAAGAAAAGGTCTTTCAAAAAAAAAAAAAAGATCGGATGTGACATCCAAAGCAGCCTCGCGGAGATCCGCCCCTGTCAACAGAACTCGTCAGAAATGGGTCCAAAAGAAGGCCCACAATGACGACAATTATGATGACAGTCGACATCGTAGAGAGTCTTCTAGGAGATCCCGTCATTCTCCTACTTCAGCTAAAGAGGAAGTTCACTTTGATCGTAGTTCACGGGTTGAAGAAATAGTCTTTCCAAGCCAAGAACCTGAAATTCAGTGGCGTCGTCGCTTAGAAATTCAAATACAAGAAGAAGAAGAATATGACGTTGATAATACTATGGAAATCGAGGTGGTTCTTATGGTCAGCCACGTCGATGTTGAAGAGGAAGATTATGATGGTGGTGAAGATGACCAGCAATCACAGCCGCGCATACGTGTTTATCGATATCGCCACAGGGCTAGATTCATTGCCAGCCGAAGTGCTTGCTCTTCAGAAAAAGGAGATGAGGAAGAAGAAGAGGTCGGAGAAAATCCCTTCGCGGGCGAAGACATCACACTCGCTGAAATGAGAAATCAAATGAGGCGACAGATGCGAAGAAAAGACAGAGAAATCTCTCAGTTAAATGATAAAATGATTGAAATGATGACTCAAATGACGGCCATGATGGAAATGATGTAGAAGATCACTTCTGTGGGCCCTGCACCAGCTCAACCCGTCAACTAAGCTGTAAATTCTCAAAATCTCCAAGCCCCGCAAGCCTCAGGAGTGAAAGGTGTACTTGAAGGTGGCGATAAGAATGATGATCCTTCCCGCCAACGTACTCCACAAAATGTGGCGAGTGCCTCTGAACCTGTAACTGCTTCGCAATTGGAAGGCTTAATCAGTGAAAAGATTAAGACCATTATAGCAGCTGAACAGGCAGAGAAGCTGGTAGGAAAGTGTCGCCCGTACCCGGCAGAGTACAATCAGGTGCTATATCCAAAGGGATATTCTTTACCGAAGTTCAACATCTTTGATGGCAATAAAAATCCCAGACAGTACCTCGCGTAATTCAAAGCTACCTGTGGTAACACAGAGGGCAATAAGAAAGGCCGTAGTAGAGGAATCCCCATCTCAACAACCAGAGGACGAAGAGTTGTCAAATTCCAGCTCTCCTGATCTGATAAACTCAAGTGACTCAAATTAAAGTCTTCTCAAGTGGTTAAGGATTAAGATACTACCTATGTTCGGTGCTATCAACTGAATCTGAAACCTGCAAATCTTTCAACAAATCCGTTAAGCACAAAGCGATGATCGAATGAACTTTTCTTCAACAAGTCCACCAAAGCATAAAGCAAATGACCAAAGAAAACTATCCCAAAATTCAAGAAAAGCCTATTGCCGAACTAAGAGGATTCTGTCATCAACAAGTCCACCATGCACAAAGCTCTGGACCGATGACTTTTCGCCACTGACCTGGTACAAACCCAAGGTTTAGGTCACCGGCATCTCCCCCTTCATTAAGCCCGCCAAAGCTATAAGCAAAGGGTCGAAGGCGTACAA
>JADPUM010000510.1:0-18351 GCA_016618105.1 Dendrobium huoshanense | reverse complement strand
AATAACTCCTATGCCATAACTAAGACTTATCATCAATAGTTTTTAAGCAAATGAAGCAGAACATTCAATGTTATTTAAATCCAATATGTAAACATTATTAATCCTCTTTCCCTGTAAAACAATATTGTTATTCAAGCTAATGATGCATGTGTTTAAAAATAATTTTATGATAAAGCCCTTATTACAAAGCTGACTAATGCTGAGTAAGTTGTGTTTCATGCCATCAAAAAGTAAAATATTTTCAATCAAAAGGTTTTGGAGTTTTTGATTATACTTATGCCCACTAATTTCCTGGCGTGTTGTCTCCAAGAGTGACCTTGCCTCCAGCCCTGACCTTCAGTAAAATAAATTGATTGACATTTCTAGTCATGTGTCATGAGCATCTACTGTCCATATACCACATTCTCTCACGAGATCTTTTGTAAAAACACACCTACAAAATCATCAAACATTAGATTTAGGAACCCAAATAAGTTTGGGTCCCTTCTTATGGAAAGAAAAATGCAATGCTTGTATGTTATGCTGTAAATCATGCAATTTTGGTCTCCATACGCAATATGTACTGTGGTGAATAGTGCAAGTATAGAAGATGTGTCCTAGCATACCACATGAAAAACATCTAACACCAGAAACAGGGTTTGCAAATCTATTCGAGTTATAGTGCCTCTTCATAGGTTTTAAAACATTTGGCTTTGGGTCTGGATTAAAAAATTATTTAGATGCAGGTGGAATCTTATTTTTCTCAAGTGCTTTTAATTTAGCTTTAAAAAGTGAGTTAGCACATTCTAAAATAGCATTATTATCAACTTTAAATAGTGCTCCTTACTATCAAATCATCAATATATGTTTTAAAATCATTTTTAAGTTCAGTGTGGGATGCTTTCAACAATTCTTGCTATTTATTCAATTCATCAAACTCATCCAATAGTTTCATGTGATTGCTATCAAGTGTAAAGTGATCCTTAAGTAAAACTTCATGCTCTTTTTGTTAGTTTAAAAAATTTCAATTTTAGGCTAGCATGCAATTTCTTAACTTTCTTATATGATGAATGAATTTACTCAGAAACTTCAAGTAATTGATCATAGGTTAATTCACATATCTCTTCTTGGTCAGACTGAACAAGATATTCATCCGCCTTCAAACATAAGTTTGTAGTCTCTTCTTCAGCTTCAGTCTCAGAGGAGTCAAATATAGAATCTTCCTAGAAAGCCTTTTAAATCTACTTCTTATCCTTTTGGAAATTGGGTTTGTCCTCAACCTTCTCCTTGCTTGGGTGAGCCTTAAGTGCAAGACAATTAACTCTTATATGTCCTAGCTTCCTACATTCAAAGTAAATCATTTCAGAAAAACTTTTAAAATTCTTGCTACTCTTACCATTGTTCCATTTATGGTGGTGCTTTTGTTTATTCTTAGAAAGTTTTTAAATTGCCTAGTGATTAAGAAAACATCATCATTTTCAAACCCAGAAGAATTAATATGCATTTCATTAACCTTTAGCGTCATAGTTTCTCCTTTTTTTCTCACTTGCATTAAGTTGTATTTGGTTCACTCCTTACTCATAAGAAATGAGTGACCCAAGTAAGTTATCATTAGAATAAGTATTCAAATCCATGGATTAAGTGATAGCAGTTATCTTAGCATTAAAGGAAGAAGGTAAACATCTCAAAATCTTATTAACTTTCACACAATTAGTGAGTTTTTTATTATTAAGGCAAACATGGAGATCATAATTTATGTAAACCTAGTATACATTTTAAATATTTACTCACTAGGTTTTATGTGAAAAAGTTTGTAGTCATGAAGTAAGATATTCAGTCTAGATTACTTAACTTCTGCTATGCCTTCATAAGTGATACATAATTTATCCCATATTTCTTTACTAGTTGTATAAGTTTAGATATGCATAATCTTTAGATTTTAGAGCACAGAAAAAACAATTTAAATATTTTGCATTAAATTGTGCTAAATCCCAATCATCAAGTCTTCATTTAGTAAATGGAAGTATATTTTTGATGCCATTAATTTTACGTGATGGTGCTGAATAACCTTTTTTAACAAGCATCCACACGTGATAATCTATAGATTATAAAAATATGGACATACGAGTTTTCTAGAAATCAAAAGGTATATTATCAAATAATGGTGGTCAGGTAATAGAATAACCTTTCATAGTGTTTCAGTTACCGAAGTTAGCCATGGATAAAAATTCAAAAGTTTTAAAAAACTAGATTCTATGAATCTCGCTCTAATACTACTTGAAAGTTTGTTAGGGTTGTTAAGCTCTTATGAACTAGCTTGAAGCTAACCAAGATGGGGGGGGGGGGGGAATTGGTAGTTTTAAAAACCTTAAACAAAAAGTATAATTTTGTTGAGATATTTTAAAATAATAAATTATATGAGCACCCACAAGAAAGTAAAGTACGAAAATTAAAATGCAGGAATATAATAAGAAAAAGTACATCATATTTTATAGTGGTTCGGTCAACTTGACCGACGTCTACACCCCAGAGCCTCTTCTCTCGATATTACACTAAAACTCAGTGACTCTCCTTTTGCTCTCATAGGAAGGCAGATAAGCCTGTGTAAACTCATTCCACTGACCCAAGTGAGGTAGAGAAACTGACCTTCTTTTGCTTCCTATTGTAGCAGACATAGAACTTTGAATGATTGCTAAAGAAGACCTCCCATGAATCTCCAAGGAATGGGGACGAAGACTGGAGAAGATGTATCAGATCCTTTCTTGGAGCAACCTTTATGAAACCCTCATAAACTTCCCCTCACAAGATCCTCTCTCTCTCTCTCTCTTTCTCTCTTTCTCTCTCTCTCTCTATCTCTCTCTCTCTCTCTCTCTCTCTCTCTCTCTCTCTCTCAAGCTATCCCTCTCCTTCTCTTGGGTCTCTCGGGTCAGAACAGCATAAAAAGATCTCTACTTAAATAGTCAAGAGATCTTCTAAAGAAGGGCCTAAAATTTACCCTATATTGTAACAAGCCATCAAAGATAATCTAGGATGATTGACAGATCGTCTTGTATGATCAGTGTATTTTTAGCCCTTTTAGCCAGGATGATCTTGGAGGGTTAGATGATTGGAACCCTTATTTATTTTAATCGTCCAGGAGGATGTGGACATCATCCTATACAATTAGTTTAAAACCACCCTATATATCATCAAGCACATCATTCTGTTCATCCTGAGTCATATATGTTGGATGATAAAGAAATATAACATATCATCCAGGCCGATCCTTAATCGTCCTGTATGATTAGTTCAAAATCAAGGAATTTTATCCAGCACATCATTGTATTCATCCAAGTGATCCAGGAGAAGATGAAGGTTTTTATAACTAATTATCCGGGATGATCCTGCTATCGTCTAGGATGATATTATCAATTCAATTAAACCTTAATTACTTTCCTTAATCACTAGATTATTTTAAGTTTGATTGCAATGAATCATCCAGGATCATATGGGATCGGCCAGGATGATATGGGATCATCCTATATAATTTCTTAAAATAAAATCATACCCGAGGAGTTGGTTGTCGATTCATTATAATTTGAGCCTATCATCCAGGACGATGTTAATATCATCCATGATGATTTCTTAGTTCAACTGCCTTAACTAGGATGCCCTAATTAGAATTTCTATTTTTAATGGATCATCCTAGATGATATGATCAAAAGTAGAAAATTATAAAATAGATAGAATTTCTCCCCCAAAGTGTGTTTGTGTGCAAGGTTACGTAGCATCAGGATCTACTTTATTATATTTGACTCAAGAAAAGGTAAAGAACTTTTGAAGTACAATTATAGACTAACTCGGTTCTAATATACCCAATCTTGAGCTGGCTTGAATTATAATTGACCTTGTAGACCTGAAATGTTAGTAGATGGGGAAAATAAAATATATATGTATTAATAACTATAGTAAGAAAATAGGAATGTTAGAAATGTTTGTTATCATCAAAATTATACTCCTTGAATCCATGTTTAGAGCATGGTGCACATAAAAATTATACTTATTGAGCCTGTAGCTAGTATAAAAAATCAATACATCTCCAAAAATAGCCAAATCTATCCTGCCCATCCCATTAACCTAGAACAAATTTAATAATATATCATACTCATTAATTTGAACATCACATACGAACATGTGGTCATCTACTTGTTGATTTTTAAATAATTAAATCAAAGAATTAGTTTCACCAAATTCAATCTTTATTATTTTCTCCTTCTGAATAAAATTATAGGTATTCCTCATAGAGAATCCATAATTCTTGAATCCTCTAACTTCCTCTGTAAGGTAGGCATATGAATCAATGGTTCTAATCCCTACATATTTCATTGATTTTAGGATGGAAGCTTTTTCATCTTCAACATTCCTACATGATCTCAGGAGGTGCCGGTTGGCTAGCCTAGCCAAATCATAGTTGTGGGATTCAATAAATCTTTTAACATGTTAGTAACCATCATCATTAATGTTGCAACCCATGACCCCGAGTTTGAGATTTTGATGAAGACAAATAATGTCGTTTGAATCATCTATTCATTGAATATTATTTTATTTGCTATTATCCGTGAGTACCAACATTTCAGGAAGATCAAAAGCTACTCAGGACACAGGAAGACTCAAGAATGGGTAGATTACGAGTATGAGTCTGTAATGTATTTTGTTGATTTTATTTTATTTTTATTCTTGAGTCTGGCCACAAAATGCATAAAATTCTAAGCAACCATGCACACACACAGGGGGATAGTGTTTTTAAATGAAAAATTTAGAGTTTTTTTCTTTGTAGATCATACTGTACGATGTTATTTCATACCATATGATCAGAGCTTTGTAGGATGATTCTGTGATAAGATCGTGCCGTACGAATGTATTCGTACTGTATGATATGTTCAAAGCTAAAACCCTAGCAACCATTTTAACTTAAGTAAGTTATTTTTCGCCGCTCGTACTGTACGAACATATTCGTACTGTATGATTTTGTTTAAATACTTAATTAATTTAATTCGTGATTAGTGCAAGAAATTCGGGCTTAATTATAATTTGAACATCCTAGTGTATGAACCTATTCGTACACTATGATGAAAAGAGATGAATTATAATCATCCTGAAGATCGTCCTGGACGATCTCTTTGATTTTGTCTCATCTTACTGTACGATGGCCATCGTACCATACGATGAACAGAGATGATTTTTGATCGTCTCGACTATTATCTTGTACGAATAGAAGTGTCATGTATCGTACTGTATAATTTATAATCAAACTGTACGAATGTTTTTGAACTGTTCGTACCACTTCGTACCAGGATGAAGTCTGTTTATACATATCATATTGTACGAGTAGAAACCATACTATACGATAGTAACGGCTACTTTTGAAATCTCGGAGATTTTGGAGCCCGTTTTGAGGTGAAAAACTTGTCATATTTTGATAGTGTGAATCAGAGAGGAGAACGTGGTTAGAGAGGGATTCCGAGGGAGAGGGCTCTTGAGAAGTTCTTTAGGGTTTGAGAGAGGAAGGAGAAGGTGAGCGTTGTGAGGGAGATCACACGGTTGCTCCGAACTTGCAGCATCTTGCTCCTCCTGTGGCCCTAGAAGAATTTGTGGGAGAATCTTCAAGGGGAAAGGCTCTTCTACATCCGTGACCTCGAGGTTCTCTGCCTTCTCCAGGAGGGAGAAAAACGAGAAGGTTCTCTACCGTCGCCAGGAGGGTGAAAATAGAGTTTGGCACTCTGCCACGCCCGGGTTGGTGAAAGGGAGTATTGTAAGGGCTTCTTTACCTTGCCAAGGGGGGAAAAAGGAGAGCTATTGCTTGTAGTGAAATACCCGGAGCGGAGGACTCGGGGGAGTGGACGTAGGTCATGGTTTGACCGAACCACTATAAAAATCTCGGTGTGTTTTTTCCTTATTATCTTTTTTACTGCGTGCATTTTATTTTTCAATATTTGCTTGGGAAAATTTGTGAAAAAAAATTGTTTAAATTTTCATGTTAAAATTTTAAAACATAAAAAATATTAGAACTCCTGCTTAGGTTTTAACTATTGTAAAAAAGTTTTCACAATTCACCCCCTCTTGTCCATCTAGTAATTTGAATTAATTGCAAACCTCACCATACATGGACAACTTGTTCTAACCTCTGGTTAACTAAATTTCTTTTTGGAATTCAAATAAATTCTCTTCTTAAAATTAGCTTATGAATAGACGTCCTTAGATTTTATATTTCTAGAATTTGGCCAATAATTATGATGATCCTTCCGAATGCTAAAACCATTATTATGGGCATAAGTACAGTAACATTCATATACTTCTCTCTCATCTTTATACACAGCCTGCAATAAGAAGCAAAGATTATAAAATTACAAACCACACATTTAAAGCATAATGAAAGCACAACTATAGAGCAATGAAAGCAAAATAATAGTGCAAAAAAGCACAATTATAATACTTTTTTTAGTGTAAAAAAGAACAATTATAACATATTAAAAGCATAATTATAATGAAACTAAAGCTTAGCTATAAAAAAACTAAAGTGTATCAGTTTAATCAACCCTAAAAATAATTATGATCGTTGTAAGTAAACTAAAAGTAGTTTTGTTACTGCGCTTTAACTGCAACATCACAAAAGAGCAGAGTTGGATACGAGAAGAGCTTATTCACTTTTCTACGCACTTTTTCTACGCAATTGTAAGAGCCTCTAATAAGCATTGATAACCTTTTTCTACATAGCTTTGTTACCCCAAACTTTCAAAAAGTATACTCTTAATACAACTGCAATTTGGGATGAGATTGAAACTTACTAATAAGTTAAAACCTATAGAAGTTCCAGCTAAGTTAACTTCTAATTCATGAGTATGTGCATGCATCCCTTCCCCCCCTCTCTCCATTAAGCATTCCATCTCATTTTAAAAATTTTCTTCCTCAATTTTTCTTTCTGAGTAGTAGGCCAATAAATATTTAGGTTTATATATCTTTGACAGGTTTCAAAAATTGAGCCAACCCTATGTTTAAAATGAAAAAAAGTAGACCAGGTTGGGCCGATTGAGCTGAAATAAATTAATTAAATTATAATAATTTATCTTATATTCCACATGGAAGATCTACAAGTCATGTTTTTATTCACATTTGGAATTTGAGCTACGCCTATTCTTCGCACCTAATAATTTTTTGTTGTAGCGATCAAGATGGTTCAGGTAGAAATTATTCTCAGGTAATAAAAAATTAACACTTGTGGCCTCATTATCCTATATGGTCCAATGGTAAAAATTGTTAATACGATCCGTAAAAAAATTTAAATCGTGGCATTCCAAAAGTCCCAATATTTGGATGTGTTTCACTTTCCATCATTGTTTCCTTTCACCTTCTTAGTACATGCACTCTTCATCTTTAAAAATGATCACTATATTCTTCTAGGAGAAATTATTATATATGGATGCTGAAGTTAAGGTCAAGTTTATCTTCATTGTATATGTTGAAATGTTAAAGTTATTGGTTCTGTAAATGCTTTATGTAAAATACTTTTTAGGGGGTATATAAAATACTTTTAGGATTTAGGGTTTATTAAAAATTTATGTCAAATATGGTTATTTTTCTTAATACAACCTATATATTGTTGTGTTTTGTTATGTATTATTGTGTATTGCTATTGGTTAAGCTATGTATTGAGCTATATATTGCTATTTATTATTGTGTATTGAGCTGTGTATTGATATGTATTATTGGGTATTGCTAATAATTAAGCTATGTAATGCTATGCATTGCTAATAATTGAGTTGTGTATTGTTGTTTATTTATGTGTATTGAGTTGTGTATTACTATGTATTACATAGTTTTTATTATGGATATTATGATCGAAATTTTTTTAAACCCTTATAAATGTTGTACATGTATGTTCCAAAGATCACTTTTTGTTGCAGAATACTAACATTTAGAGTTATCTGCAACTTGGTTCAAATTTTTGGCAAGGATTTTATGGACAAATTAAAGGAATTACATGTACATCAATTTTTGGAGATCCCTACCTCCCAAGAGAATGTTCCCCTAATATACATTTTTGTCATTTTGAGACGTGCCAAAGAAATACTTAATCATCAAGGGGCATGAGCTATCATTCACTATAGATGATATGACTCTTATTATTGAAAGCCAAACAGAGGTGTTGCATTCAACATTGAAAGAAAAACTCCATCATGTACTACACTTGAATTAAACATGAGATGTCAAGCATGAAAAAATTAACTCCATCTTTCTTTGTCAATAATAAATTCACATTTCATTTATCCAATTTAATCTTTCCATTTCATAATTACTGTTGCACAAAATTCAAATGAGTTCTCATGTTACAACTGTCCAGCTGCCATTAAAGATTTCTTGGTTTGTCAATTTGATGGGATTGCTAGAAAGTTTGCTCAATCCAGACCACTAGGCTAGATACATAGATTTGTATATTTACTAATTATGAGTGGTAGCATTATCTAAGAATCTCCCAGATTACTAATTAAATTTGAATTTATTGGCTAATGTTACACTTAATTATATGCATATTTGATTTTTGGAGCACACATCAATCAAAGCCCCTATGCATCATATCTCAAGACATTGTTTCCTTTGGTGATCCAATCAATTATTTTATAACAAAATAGAGGTCTCAATGTTTTTTTTGAGCTTCAAGATGGGCATATAAACATGCTTTCTTATGCATCCCAATTTCTTGATAGAGAATAATTTCTCAAAAAAGTAATAGGTAATGTGACTTATTTGTGAGCTTACTGTGTTAATCACTATTCTATAAATTTTCTTTCCCATTGGAAGTTACTTAGGAGGAAATAGACCTCATAAATATTTTTACCCATTCTCTTTTAAAATTCCCCTCTCCACCTTCCATCTCCTCTTAACCCCCTCAGTCATCCTGCTCAATCTTATCATGAAGTCCCCTCTCCACATAAATCAAAGAAGAAGGCTTCAAGCAGCACATAAACCCTTGAAGATAATGTTCGTAGCATTGAGCAAACCATCATAGAAATACGCACACTATATAATTTGTTACAACTCAGGAATAAAGATTGAGATTGTGATTTTTGATGATAACAAAATATTATTGTTTTGATTTTATTATTTCTCCTAGCATATATTAGATATTTCTATTTATTTTTATGTGTACTAATATTTCTAGGAAATTATATACTACTATAGATCGCTGAAGACTTCAAGGTAGGATAGAATAAGGTTTTGTATAATATAGTTTGTTTTTCAATTTTTATATTCCTTGAGTCTGAGTAATTATGATTATAATTGGGTAAGTTCGGGGTTCTGTCCATTTGGCTGGGATTATGGTTTCTTTTGAATATCTCTTATCTAGGAAGTTTAGGGAGCTGATTCCTCAGTTTAGGTGTTGGAATGCCTTTGGCTATCCTTGTGGTAATTCTATAGATGGTTTGGCCTTTGCTCTTCTTAGCTTGAAGTTATGTTGCTTAACCTTTGGTGGTCTGTTATGGTGTTGCTATGCTTTTGGGATGGATTGTTCCTTTCCTGTATTGGATTTCTGTTAATTATGCTTCCTTCTTATGCTCAGGCCATTTAAAGAATAGGATGGTTTATGCACTTGAGGGTTGGATCGAGTGGAATGTGGATATTCTTGATGAAGCTAATTATATTATTTTAATCTTGAGCTCTTATAATCTATATCCATGGTCTGACTTTCAATGGTGCTTTGATCATTTCTGTTTAAGTGGCTTTGCTCCTCTTTTTTCCCTCTTAATCTAACTCTTTGTAATTCTATTTCTTATATTATTTTGTGTTATAATCTTCTCCTTTGCAGCATTTTTATTTTGCAGGTGATTTGGTTTAAACTGTGATCACCCCTTTTTGTAGAAAGCTCGAGCTTCATTTCTTCATCCACAGCTTTGTTTTTTGGATGCTTCCCTATAGCATCTGTAGATTGTTCCTAGGTTCTTTTGTAATTTGCTTATTGGAGACTTTTTGCTCATAGGTATTTTCTTTTTTCTTTTTTTGTAGCTCGTTGGAGCATAGTGAGCATTTAGTCTCCCTTAAAGACTTTGTAATCATTTTTATTATTAACGCGTAGCCCCTCTGAGGGTTTTTAATAAAACAAAAATGATTATAATTGGGTAACCATGCACATACATAGGGGGAGAGTGAAAAAAATTATTTTTTAAAGATTTATCATTCTGTATGATATTGAATAGTACTATATGATTTGACATAGTTTTCCTCCAGAATGTAGTTAAATAAATCATGGTTTGAATTTTTTAATAGTTCATATTGTACGATGTCAAGTTGTATAGATGACTAATAGAGTATGAAATTGCTTCATACCAAATCGTACTGAACTAACACTTTTATTTTTTAATCTATTCAAATTGTATGATCTATATTTGTACAGACGATTGATAGAGTATAAAATTAAGTTTATTCCAGATCGTACCAAACAAACACATTTATTTTATAAAATGTTTGTACAATTTGATGTGAATTCATACAGATGACTCATCAAATACAAAATTAGTATTGTTCCAAATCCAACCGAACAAATACATTTATTTTTGAAATGTTTATATAGTACGATGTTTTATCATACAAACAACTAACAGTGTACAAAATTGAGTTTATCCAAGTTCGTACTAAATGAAGCCCTAATTTTTTAAACTATTCGTACCAGAGAATTCATGATCATATAGTATGTATGTAGGATGGTTCTCTTGAAAATTTTAGTTTCAGATGATTTTTATGTGTTTTTTAAATAAGGGTCCTAAAAGCTATCTTAACTATCCTTTTATTGCAAATTTGAGAGTGTGTTCTGAAGAAAGTTTGAGAGCAAGGAGTGAAAGATCTAGTGAAGGGGAGTTGTGAGGGATTCACAAGGTTGCATAAATTGAGAAACTCATTATTTTCTTTAATTTTATGACCAGCTTCTTTAGAGACTCTTGGGAAAAGATCTTTAACATTGAATTAAGGTACTCTGCCTTAACAAGGATGGTAGAAAAAGGATGTGATGATATGCTGCCATAACTTAGAGAGTATAAAGGCAACAGTTCTTTGCCACACTAGGAGGTGTAAGATAGTTTGTAAGGGCTTCTCTACCTTGCTGTGGGGACAAAAGAAGAGTCACTATTATTTAGTATAATACATGAAGAAGAAGTCTCTAGGGAGTGGATGTAGGTCAAGTTGGACCGAACCACAATAAAATTTGGTGTTCTCTTATTATTTTTAAAGTTTTTCACTACATTTTTATTTTCTGCATTTAAAATTTTATGGTTGCAAAATCCTCTGTAATAATCATTTCTTTAAACAACAACATGTTTTAGGATTAGTGATTTAATTTTCTAAAAAGATTTAAAAGGTTTTAAAAAATCCAATAATTTGTTTTTAATAACCAATTCATCCCCCGTCTTGGTTAGCATTGGGACAGTTCTATAAGGTCTATCAATCTACATGAACTCTAAAGTGATATCAGAGCCAATTTAAAAAATTAAAGTTTAGACTACTTTTTAAAAAATGATCATAACTAATTTTAGAAATCGAAGTACTATTGAAGGATATTCGATCGCTAGAAACATCATTTACTAAATGAACTATAGAAGAAGGAGAATTAACACAGTTAAATGTATAAATAATTTTTTATGTGCTTAGAAATCTAAGAATTATATGTGTATTTCTACTTACAAAACTTAAAAAGAAATATGGGATAAACTTCGCATAACTTATGAAAGAAAAAATGAGTTAAAATAATCTAGGTTGAACATTTTATTGCATGACTATAAACTATTTTGCATGAAATTAAATGAGTCAATTTCTGATATATACACAAGTTTTACTTAGATTGTTACCTCATTGCATGTTTTAGGTAGATAACATACAAATTTAGAAAAGGTTAATAAAATTTTATGTTGTTTACCTACTACTTATGATGCAAAGATAATTTTCATAACTAAGTCAAAAGATTTGAATATATATTCTATTGACAATATACTTGGATCACTTATTCCTTATGAGCAAGGAGTAAATCAAAGACATATTTATGCAGGTGATAAAAGGAAAGAGAGAAATATATTATGATCAAATATGGGTCCAAGAACTGTAATTTTGATGATAATAAATATTATTATTTCTTTAATACTTTTAGTATTACATATCTATTTTATTTGTCATGCTTACTAACCTTGTAGGTCCACGAGTTCACTTGCAATGAAAATTAGCTCAAGATTGGATATACTAGGGTTGAGTCTATCTATAATTTCAATTTCAATATACATTTTACCTTTATTGAGTCAAGTCTTATATCTACTGGACCCTAAGCTAAGTAACCTTACATATAGACACTTAGGGGGGGGGGGGGGGGGGGGGGGTTAGTGAATTAGGAGAAAATGGATATATGAACTAATCATATATTATGATGTAAATCATACTAGATAACCAGTTATGTAGAAATCACTAATTTAGCCACCCATTGTTAAGTAAGATTCCTTAATTAATCAAACTTCAATATTCATAATCATATAGGACAATCAGTTATAGACATGAAAAATAGCCACCAATCATAATTTTGGTAATATTTTAAACTTCAAATTTTGTTCTCATTATATAGAACGATATACATCGTACTAAAGATTTATGACAATCATGCCAAAATTGATCTTATAATTAGGAGAATAATTGTGGTTAGATTGCTTAATCCAATTGTATAGGATGACAATAATGATCGTACTTGATTATATTTGATATTTCATGTGAAGATCCCCATCATCTAAGATGAAAACTATAATTTTCTTCTAATCGTACAAATGATCATACTGAACATCCTGAAGGTTGTGCAAGACTATATTTAAATCACCACCCATTATCCCATAATGTACTAGATAATCAATATAGTATCTTGAACTAATCATCATGGATGATTACATAATCATATAGGATGATGTGTACGAATATTTGAATTGATCGTATAGGGAAATGTTGATCATATTGGATGAAAGGGTTATTTTGTACTATTCATATAGAACGATCTAAGGAATGTACTGGATAATTAGAAGTGCAAAATTGAAAATTAGGGCTTCTTTTGGAGGCTCTCTATTTAAGCCCTCATATTATCCTTGAGATAAATCTTTTGTTGTGGAGTTGATCTTATTCTATGATTTGTTCTGTAGTCGAAATATCCAATTTTTGTTACTATGAAATTAGTGTTGGTTCCATATAAAATTATTTGTTTTAAAATATTCAAAAAGGATTTCAAAAAGATTTTCTTTTTTCATTAATAAAATTTTTAAATAATCAATTCACCCCCTGTTGGTTAACCTCAGGCTAGTTTATAAAGGTTTAATAACCCTCATAAACTTTCAAGTGGCTGGAGAGTGAGATTCATAAATTAAGACTTAGAAATTTTTGAGAAAAAGATCTATGGCTAACTTTGATAATCGTAAAATTGTAGAAGGATACTCAATTACTAGATGACTTCTATTTGATAACATTCCTTTTGATTATTAGAAAACTCTCATGTCCACCTTTTTACAATAAATTGATTATCAAATGTGGATACTAGTTTAGGATGGTTACTCTACACTTTCACATTTAGTAAATGGTGTTGAAACTAAAATATCTTTTTCTAAATGGACTATTGATGATATAGATTTAGTCCAACTGAGTGCAAAATGGATGAATAATTTTTTTTACTTTAAAATTTGAAGATTATATGCGTGTTTCTACTTGTTCAACTTCTAAAGAGATTTGAGACAAAGTCTGCATTACATATGAAGGAATAAAGGAAGTAAAATAATTTAGGCTGAACATTCTGATTTATGATTATGAACTATCTTGCATGAAACCTAGTGAATATATTTTTGAAATGTATACTAGATTTACTTAGATTATTACTTCCCTATATGACTTAGGAAGAGAGCTACAAATTATAAAAAAAATTAATAAAATTCTTCATTGTTTGCCTTCTTTCTATAATGTAGAAATCATTGCCATTACTTAATTTAAAGATCTGAATATTTATTCTATTAATAACTTACTTTGGTCACTCATTGCCTATAAGCAAGGAGTGAGTCAAAGGTAGCTTGATGCAGGTGAAAAGAGGAAAGAGAAAACTATAGCATTAAAGGTTAATGATTATGATAGTGACTCCTTTAGATAAGATGATGATTACATTGCACTGATGACTAGGAAATTCAAGAGCTATTTGAAGAGAATGAAAAACATATCATCAATAATGGAATAAAGGTAATAATAGTAAAAAATTTTAATTTTTTTTGAAGTCATATGTTTTGAATGCAGGAAGCTAGGGCACCTGTAGTCTAATTGCCCAACTCTTTAAGCTCATCAAGTAGGGAGAAGTGTAAAGAAAAGCCTAAATTCAAGAAGGGCAAGTAAAGGACCAAAATGCATTTTGGGCAGATTTAGCATTAGACTCTTCTAAAACTAAGAAAAAGAGGAGGTAACCAACCTATGCTTAATGGTAGATGATCATCTTAATCATTCTGATCAAAAGGAGGCATGTGAGCTTACCTATGACCAATTATTTAAAGTTTTTTAAAAAATCATACTGTATATAAGAAGCTTAAAAAGTCACATGCCAGCCTGGAATCTTACTTTTCAATTCTACAAAAATAGCATGAATATCTAGGGAAAGATTATTCCACTTTGGTTAGTAATCATATAACCTTGTTAGATGAATTTGAAATTTTAAAAAGAACCATTCTAAATTAATTGAGTTTCATAATTCCTTGAAAAAATTACATGTTGAATTAGAAAATGCATATAAGAGATTAAAAACTCTTGCACCTAAATTAGATAATAGGGAGCATACATTGAAAGTTAATAATTCAATTCTTGAAACTGCAAAAAAAATTAACAAATCCAAATAAATTCTTTCAATTACCTGTGTGATTCCTATCAATTAGAGAAATAAGTCAAATCCTCCTTCCACTCAATCAAAGACATTAACACTAGCAAACCCTTAAAAGTCCTACACATAGATCTCTTTGACCTATTAGCACAAGAAGCCTAGGAGGGAAAGTTTTGGGTATGTGATTGTTGATGATTATTTGAGGTTTACTTGGGTTAGATTCCTATCTTATAAAAGTGGATCATTCATGGAATT
Source organism: Dendrobium huoshanense (assembly GCA_016618105.1). Taxonomy (NCBI): domain Eukaryota; kingdom Viridiplantae; phylum Streptophyta; class Magnoliopsida; order Asparagales; family Orchidaceae; genus Dendrobium; species Dendrobium huoshanense. The sequence goes on along the minus strand of JADPUM010000510.1, from coordinate 3,230 downwards.
TAGATCATTCTCCACTTGGATTTAGAAGAAACTAGATGTGAAATTATGATAATTCATAGTGATCATGGTGGAGAATTTGAGATTGAGAATTTGAATCTTACTATAAGGAGAAAGGGATAAATCATAATGTTTTAGCTCTTAGAACCCCTCAGCATAAAAGGGTTACTGAAAGAAAGATCTCGACCTTGGTAGAAGCTGCTAGAGCCATATTAGCTGAATACTTACTTCCTAAATACTTTTGGCAGGAGTGGTGAATATAGTTTGTTATAGTTTGAATAGGATAAATATTAGATCCAAGCTGAATAAGACACCCTATGAAATTCTTAAGGATAGGACACCAGTCTCTCTCACCTTCATGTCTTTGGATGTAAAGTGTTCATTTTGAATACTTAGAAATCTCTACTAGGAAAGTTTAACCTCAAGTATGATGGAGTGTTCTTACGTTACTCAAATATTGGGAAATCTTATAGAGTTTTTAATAAAAGAACACTGGTAGTAGAGGAGACCACTTTTATTGTATTTAATATAGGCTCTAGGGAAGAATTTACAAAGATGGAGGAAAGGGTAGAACCTAAAAATATATTGCCTAGATAATGGAGATATTCTTCAAGTTATCATAAAGAACATATCTTAGAAGACCCATATAAAGGTGTTAGAACTAGGTATGGACCTAGAAAAGAATAAACCACTATACCTTCATTTTAATGATTAAACCCAATAACATATATCAAGCTCTATCTAATGAGTTCTAGATCTTAGCCATGCAAGAAGAATAAATCAATTTATATGGAATGATATTTGAGAATTTGTTAAAAGACCTAAATACCACAGTGTGGTTGGAACTGAATAGGTTTTAAAAAATAAAATGAATGATTCTGATGTAGTGGTAAGAAATAAAGCAAGATTAGTGGCTATGGGGTACAATAATATAAAAGGAATTTATTTTAATGAGACTTTTGCCCCTATAGCTAGATTGGAATCCATTTGGGTGTTAATAATCTTTTCTTCTTTTAAGGGATTCAAATTGTACCAAATGGATGTCAAAAGTGCCTTTCTGAAGGGGTGATAAAAGAAGATGTGTATGTTGAATAACCCCTAGGCTTTAAAAATTCATAATTTCTTAATCATGTGGTCAAATTAAAAAAGGCATTATAAAACTCAAACAAGCACCCAGGGCATGGTATGAAAGGCTAAGCACATTCATACTAGAAATAACCTTTATTAAGGGGAGCGTAGACACCATCCTATTTTTGAAAAAGGTAGGAGATAAACTATTGATTATCTAAATCTATATTGATTATATTTTGTTTGGATCTTCTGATGAATGCCTTTGTGATGAGTTTTTAAAAATAATGAGTGAAGAATTTGATATGAGTATGATCGGAGAATTGACTTATTTTATAGGATTTAACATATGGTAGAAGGATAATGGAACTTTCCTTAATCAATCAAAATATATTAAGAACATCCTTAAGAAATATGAATTGGATAAAGTTAAGAAAATCAACACTCCCATGAGTTACAATATTTAATTAGATAAAGATTCAAGTGGAAAATCTATTGACCAAAAGAAATACATAGGAATAGTTTGATCAATTCTTTACTTGACTACTAACAAACCAGATATTAGGTTTAGTATTTGTCTCTGTGCAAGATCTTAGGTTGATCCAAAAGAGTCCCACTTGATTGTTGTTAAGATAATTCTTAGATATCTCTTAGGAACTTAAGACATAGGAATTTGGTATCCTAGGCACAACATAAATTTTAAAATAATAAGATATTCTAATTCAAATTTTATAGGATATTGAGTTGATATAAAAAGAACTTCAAGAACATGTCAATTCATAGGACAGTCCTTAATTTCTAGGTCTAGTAGAAAATAAAACTAAGTTACCCTGTCCACTGCTAAAGCTAATTACATAGCCTTAGGAAGTTGTGTGGCCTAGGTACTTTATGTTGCAAATCTATTTTCATGACTTATGTTTTGATGATTGACAAACACTATTGAATTTCTTGGACTATCTGTTACTTCTAACTTTTCAGGAATCAAAGATCGGATGAACAAACGAAGTCAGTTCAAGTTTGAATAGGTTAGGGTTGAGTCAGTCTGTACTTTGCTTTTTCTCTTCTTGAGTCAATTGTAATCTTTAGTGTGACTAATGCTAAGTAACCCTACACACACACACTTGAGAGACTTATAATTTCTATTTTTACTCAAATCAGCCAGGATGATATTTTACATCGTCCTGGACGATCGGGCTTAAAATAGAAAATCTAATCAGCGGTTCTTAATTAAGACAGCCGTCATTAACAGATCGGCCTGGATGATACGTGTATCATCGAGGACGATAAGCTCAAAACAGAAAGAGATTGCCACCATAAACAATTAATGTATTATGTATTTTTGGTAATAGACCAGGATGATCTTGGATCGGTCTGGACAATATTCATAATTATGCCTTAATTAATTAGACAAATCAAGGAAGTAATTAAGGATGATTGATATGATCATATCAGCCTGGACGATCGCAGGATCGGCCAGGACAATATATTCAAAAACCTTAGTTACTTCTGGACGATAAATATCGGCTAGCTTGAATTCAGGGCGATGCTCTAGACGATTTTTCTCTGATTTGAACTGATCGGCCAAGACGATTTCTATATCGTCTTGGACGATATAGTAAGCAACTTGCAATTAATGAGCTACTTTGAAGTTCTTCTATTTAAGAGCTCTTGTTCAACATTTTTGAATAATCTTTTGCTGCTGCCTTGACCTGAGAAGACTTTGAGGAGAGAGAGAGAGAGAGAGAGAGAGAGAGAGAGAGAGAGAGAGAGAGAGAGAGAGAGAGAGAGAGAGAGAGAGAGAGAGAGAGAGAGAGGATCTTGTGAAGGGGAGCTTGTGAGGGAATTCACAAGGGTTGCTTCAAGGATTTCTCTTCTTCTTCTTCATCTAGAGTTTCTCATCCGTGGAAGGGTCGGTAGAGGTAAGCATTCAGCATCTGATTGTGGTTGTCTACCAGCTTCAGGAGGAAGCAAAAGAAGATAGGTTCTCTGCCTTGTCGGGGTGGCAAAAAGAGGTTCTTTGTAAAGGCTTCTCTCCTTTAGCTATGGGGGCTAAAGGAGAGTCACGAGTATAGTGCAATACTCAGAGGGCGCCTCCTGGGAGTGGACGTAGGTTGAGTTGACCGACCACTATAAGCTTATGTGTTCTTATTTCTTGCTTCCGCACT
>JADPUM010000509.1:0-20000 GCA_016618105.1 Dendrobium huoshanense | reverse complement strand
TCCAGAAATCCAAACTCAAATTCAAAGCCCTAAGGCCTTGTCCTAAACACCATTTTCAAAGAATTTTCAAACATTTCAAAACCCAGTCAAATGGTCTCTGATTTAGGGTCTATCACTTACAAAGTGATAAGACATGTCTCTAGAGGTTACCCTCCAACTTTGATCTCATTCTGAGGTCTCTAACCCCAGAATCTAAATTAAAATCCAAAGGCTGTAAAACCTTCAAATATTTACAACCTATGCCACTGAACCTAACCCCTTTGAGATCTTGACCTTGGAACCCTTATCAAAGCCTCCAATCACTTTCAGACTCTTGATTTTAACTCACTGAGCAGTAAACTGCATTTTTCAGAACCATTTTTGATCCTAGTTGACCAATGGGCCAAAATTGACCAAAATACCCCTATGGGGCTCAAATAGGTATTTCAAACCAATTGAACTCTGAATTGAATGCAATCACTTGCAGCAAATTTCAATTATCAAATCAAACCTGTTCGACCCATTCCAAGGACCTGGGTCAATCTGGTTGACCAAGTCAACACAGTTGACCTAAAAGGCCCTTTAAGGGTCCAAATAGGTGTTTTGACCAAAATGACTTTCTCTAGGCCATGCAACCACTTCCATTGGTCTTGAAATATCATTTCAAACTTGTTGAGCCCAAACCCAGACCTGGGTCAACCTGGTTGACCAAGTCAACCAAGGTTGACCAAACAGGCCCTTAAGGGCTCAAATAGGGATTTTGATCAATTTGACCTCCCCAGACCTAGGGACCACCCTCAATGGTCTCCAAATACCTTTTCAAACTTGTTCAGCCCAACTCACCCATTGGGTCGACTAGGTTGACCCAGTCAACATGGTTTGATCCAATGAACCCTTAAGGTTTCAAATGAACCATTTCAACCCGTTTAACCACGTCAATATCTTCAAACCCTTAAAATCATTCTATTCAAAGCCTTGAACATTTCTAAACCTATTTTGAGCTCAACCCAACTTGGTTTGACTAAGTCAACTCTCAATTCTAGGTCAAAGCTTGGTGGTGTTTGCTCCTATTCCTACCAAGCCTTGACTTTGACCTTTAACCCTTATTGAATTACTCCAAATATCCCTCTACCTCCTCAAGTGCCACATCATCAATTTTGACCTGGTTGACTGGTCAAACCAAGTCAACAAAAGCCTTAAGCACCTCTTTGAATTGGTCAAACCTCCTATTTGACCTCAAAGAGTGTGAGATTAAGCTTGGAGCTTCTCCAACCCTTAGCCTTGACCTCTCCTATGCCACATCAGCAGCCATTGACCAGTTGACTGGTCAAAATGGTCAAGACCCCCTTAAAACCCCTTCTTCATGGTCAAAGCTCTACTAAACCCCTTTTCCTCCCTATATCGCATGCCTAAGCTCCCTTTTTGCTTTATTTCTCTGATTAACCCCTGCTTAAGCTGCTCTAAGGGGTTGGTTTAGGCAATTTAGGCAATGTCTCCTCCCGCTCATCCCAAGTCCACCCAATGGAAGCAAGGCTTGTCCAGCCTTTGAGGCAGCCTTCTAGTTGTCCCAGGGACATGTGGCACCATCTAGGGAGCTCATGCATCAATCCCAGCCATTCAATCCAGCCCAGGCCTTTTGAATAGGGGAAAAGGTGGCTTTTGAGCCATTGGATCAAAACTCCTTCTCTCACTAACCCCAGCCTCCCAGAACGAGTTCTCTGTTCATTTTGGATCTCCAGAGCCTTCTTCACCTCCTAGCTACAAAATCCAAGTGGTTGAACGTCACCGGTGGTGAGTTCTCCGGCGAGTACACCACCTAGACCATCCCAGGCTTGTAGCAGTCGATCCAGGCGTGTTCGAGCTCGATTTCATGCTAGGGATCTTCACTTGGACAGTCTACAAGCTCATCCATCCAGAAATTTTGAAGATCCAACGGTATAATCTCTCAAAACCTTAGATCTAGCTCACATTAGATGGATTTAAATAGCTTCGTGTATTGAATATCTTAGGTAAAATGAATGTTTCCCCAATATTTTTGTTCATGTACCCTCACTGAGTTTAAAATTTCAAGCGGTTTTGTCCATCCGATTGAGAGAACGAACCAAAAAATGGATTCTAGGGCGTCATTCGTAGTTCGCTGCAGATGTACGTTTTCTAGACCGTTGATCACAACGATCAACGGTCTAGATCTTGCCGTTCCGCGCCTTAGTTCGCCCGTGTATTCGGTTTGGCATTCGATTGATCGACCGACGAGATCAGGGCCGTCCGTTCGGAACAGCGGGATCGAACCTCCTCCGTTTGATCTTCCTCCGCTGAGATTAAACAGCGGAATGCGATCTCAGCCGTTGGATCGAACCCACGGTCGATCCAACGGCTGCCGCAAGCCGCTAACGTGGTTAAGTGAAACTGCGTGAAGCGGCTCACGGCCGACACGTGTCTCTGCCATCACGCGGTTTCGATCCCGCGAATCTGAGCGCGCCATCTGTCCTGCCGCGCCGCCATTTAATAAAAAAAATCATTTTAAATTCTATTTTATTAACAGAACTTCAAAAAATGATATTAAATAAAATATAAAGCTGAAAAATAAGTATAATATATCAAATTGTTCAGAATTTCATCTAGTTTATTTTAAAAATAAAATCAAACTGTTTTGGTTATTATTTTATTAGTTATTTTTATCTAACTTGGCATAATGTCTTTGAGTGTATGATACCTTCAGAAAATCATTTTCATTTCTTTGAAAATATGGGTTTCAACCCCTCAAAATGTATTTTTAAATTTTATATTTTATAAGTTATTTTTTTATCATTTATATATATTTATATATTTTGAAACTATTTTGAAGCTATACATATTTAAATCTTTAAATATTTGAGAGGCATGAAATCTTAAATGTGAGCATATTTGAATAGAAATAAAGGGGATGATTAGTGATAATCATTTCTTAATTATTCACTAATCTTACCATAATTATATAAGTCCTTGCATGTTTAGGGATCACACACCACATAGTATAAGGCTCCTAGATCTAGATGTTGAATGTGTTTATGTGTTCATACATGTCTTATGTGTTAAGTGTGAGGGTTAGTTCAAACATTGATTTAAACCCATTAAACATAGTGACATCATTAAGGACAACAATTAAGGGTTTATAGAAAACTTAGAATATTTCTAAAAATTTGAATTCACCTCCTATTGACTCAAAACTTTGAATACTTAAACATAGTGACATTCTCAGCCTTAAGAGAAAATTTCACTGATTTGTGAAGTTGTTAAGCTCCCTAATTAATTTTCCTAAGTTTAAGCCTTAATTAAGCCTTAAAACCTTCCAGAAAATGTAATAAATCAAATTTAAATCCAAAAAATATGTGTGAGCCCTATAACTGATCAAAATTCAGTCCTTAACCCAATAAAATTTAAACCAACCTGATTTGATAGCAAATTTAAACCTTAATCTAATTTCAATTGAAAATCACTATTTTATTAATATAATTAGTTAATAATTATTAAAAATTCCAAAAACTTCCCAAACACTTGGGAATCTCTCCTTAGGTCATTCCTGACCTTTGGAGCTGATTTCAAGGAGTTGAGACCTCATTTGGAGTAAAATCACAAAAGGGGCCATTTAATTAAGTAATTTTCAAAATTTAATAAATACCTAAACTTCAAACCTTCATAACTAATTCAAGAAAAATCCAAATCACCCGAACTCACTTGCATTCAACTCCTAATAAGGTCTAATATTTATAAAAAATACTAAATTCCAGAAATCTGTAATATTTCAAAAAGTCAACAAATTTTGGTCAACATAATTAAAATCTAGGTCAAAACCGGGTCAAAACTTCGTTAAAAATCATAACTTTTGATAGAAAACTCCAAATTACAATGTACTTACCTGTCTAACTGACTCATAGTAAGGTCTAGTATTTTAATAAAATATAAACATTCCTAGAATTTGAGCTTAATCAAAAATTCAACTTTTGACCCCTTTAATTAAATGATTAAAATATTCAAAAAATTCATAAAGCTCAAAATCACTCTAAAACTCCAGAAAATATTAGTTTAATGCTTAAAACACTTAAAAATCTTTTAAAACACAACAACCACCCTAAAGGTGAAGTTTATCGGCTGGACTACTCCGGGCTGCGGGGCTAAGTGTCCTAAGGAGGCTGGTTCCTCGAGCCTGGTGGCACAACGCCACGAATGGATTCTAAGGGGTGTTAAATCTTAAAATAGATTAATCTTTAATTATTTAACGCTTTAAAATATCTAATTCAATTATAATAATTTGGTTTATCGGCTGGACTACTCCGGGCTGCGGGGCTAAGTGTCCTAAGGAGGCTGGTTCCTCGAGCCTGGTGGCACAACGCCACGAATCAATTAATGGCAAACTTAAATTAATCAAACTTTAAAAATCAGTAACTAACTCATTTTTATATTAATTCACTATTTTAATTCCAACCAATTTAAATAACTTAATCAACCGCGATTGCTACTAGGTAACCCAGGCCTACGAGGCTATTAGCTTAGCCCCAAGGAAGGTGAAATAAACTTCACGGCCTCGGTGTGAAACAAAGGTGGTAATCAATTAATTTTTTTAAAATATGTCTAATTAAAATTCTTAATTTATTAATACTTAAATTTTAATCTAAATCCCTTTTAAGCCTTAACAAACCCAGACTTTTAGACAACTTCAACTAATAACCTACTTTAGGATCTATCCCAGCCACACGACCTTTCTCACACACTTTAGATGATGTGCTAGGACAACCAACTTCAGATCTAGGTTAGGCCGGTGTTTATTTTACTGCTGTGTGCCAGATTTTTCGTAGTTTTCACTACATGTTGTGGATGAAATTGCTTTGCTGTGTCTGCTTACTTTTTTGCACTCTGTGGATGGATTGATGTGTTTGGCGACTAGATTACCCTTAGGTTAGGTACGATCTGGATGTTGACACAGTCTTCTGCAGGTGGCCACGCTCATGCAGGATAATAAAAGGGGGCAAAACAAAAAAATGCATAAATATTATAAACTCTTTGCACAGGTGCTTCAGCTGCTAAAGCCCCCAAATCATAAAAAGAGCGTGGCCAGTGTGTTTTACTTTCTTTTATGCACATATACAACTGCTTGGAAATAACTGCTTCTTATTTATTAATTGCTTAGGATAACCCTGCAGGTGAGTCTAGATTTTATTTTCAAATATCAATGTAATTTGTGTAATTATTAAGTGTTGTGAAAGTTGATTTTGAGTTGGGATATATAGGATCCAAAGCTTGGATTCCAAAGAGGAAAAGGATACCCTTAAGGGGAGTAGACCTTTTCTATTTGGAGATCCAAATTTGGCCACACTCCTTTTCCTTACCGAAAGAGGAAAGAGTGGCCTTCCCTTAAAGGAAGTGCCCCCTTATCCATTTGGGTAATCCACTACGAAGATTCCAAGAAGATTGAAGAAAAGGAGTCCAAAGAAGAACGAGATTGAAGATTTGAGGATTTGAAGATTGAGAGTATCCCACTCAAAATAGCTTGCGTCATTATTAGTCTTAAAATCCGGGTTGTTGTCAGTGGTGCCCGGCCACTTTACTTTCTGCAAAACTCTGGTTTGTAATAAGCAAGGCAATTCTGCCTATGGACATTTATTAATTAATTTATATTTGATGTGATGATTTGATTGCCTTTAGGATTACTTGCTTTTACTAGTTTTTTTGGCGATTGTATGCCGCTTTTTGTTTTCGCCTGGATACGTGAGACTCGTGAGGGTGTGAAAGTTTTCTACTCATAACCTTAAAAGTCTAAAATTTTAGTGAGTCTAAATAACATAGAAAGATAACGAATCTAGGGAATTAGCCGGGGATCGACCCCTGGGTCGCATGCATATTTCTGCACTTTTCTTTCCTTGCTTTAGACCCTTCCCCGCCTGCGGGTAGAGTCCGGATAGTCTGACCTATGAGGACGAGGTGCCGGACCTGGGGAAGTCCAGTCTTCTAAAAAATTATTATTTTCTAAGCCTGTTTTTAAAATTTCAAGCATATTTGATTTGAGGTTGTTAACCAGCATGCATTGCATTAGATACAAATTAAAAGAGTCAAAATTTTAATTTCATGGTCCTTAGCATTTTGCACCCAACATAAGTCAAAGGGGCCAATTAGGAGAATTTTCTAGATGTCGGCCCCATAGCTCTCCAAAATTTTAAATATAACGTCCCTACCACTCTTTCATAAAAGACCGGACTCATCTCTTTTAAATCGATTAGGTGGTTAGCTGGCTCCCCAATCCTAGGCCGGGGTAAGTCCAGACCTTGCACTGCATTAGTTAGGATCGGACGACTGTGGTCCAGTGTTCAAAATAGATTTAGGTTCCGGGGCAGATCTTTGATTATAAGACCCCAAACTTCGGGAATTAAGTCCCAAATTTCTAATAAAATACTTAACTCTAATTAAAGCTTCATTTCAATCCTAAAACATAAAGCCCAACACTTAGATTAAGTTTGGGACACTTCCGGATGGTTCTGGAATCTTAAAGTGTCCCCTACCTCTCCTCCTTTAACTCCGTTAATAACTGCTCAATTTTGATCCATTCCTTTTTGAGTTTCCAAAATTCATCTCTATTTTGATATCACTCATAGAAAATCTAACAAAATTCTGCCACTATTTTAATCGGGAGTTTTTGTAGGAGATTTTGCCTCCACTACGATGTAATTAACTACGAGGGACTTGCGCTCGTAGGAGATTTAGAACCACACACACCTGATTTTAAAATTGATTTTTCAAAGTTCAATTAGATTTCTTTGGGAAAACTTAAAATACTAGTGATCGTTATTATAACAATCAAAGAATTATCATCGAATAATATTTTCTCCCTACGGGGAGATACACTTTTCTTTGATAAGGCTTTGGATGTGAATGCGACGATCAATTATCACACTTCTTGAATATTGTAATTGGATATTCAGTTAGAATCTCATTTTGACCCTTCGGGGCCATATGAAGTTCTCTTTAGCATCCGATCACGTATATTCAATGATGAATTTCATAATTCTAAATCTGAACACCAGTGTTATGAAATTTTATTTTCGTCCCTGTCGAGGTGAAATACTTTTTCTAACGAGACAATTTGATTCGACCTTAGAATAGAACTCAATTTTAAATTCCAAAGAAAACTAATATTTTTAAAATATATTTTCAAAATTCCACCAACAAAAAAATGGCACGCCCGGTGGGACCAATTTCTCTTCCCATCTTTAATAGTGGCAGAATTTCGTTTCATCGGTAGTTTCAACTATCATTTCTTCCGTTGGTCCCCTTTACCCATTTCTTTCTTGGGTGAGTGTGGCCAACATCTAAGAAAAAAAAAATAAATATTAAAAGTAAGGTTGTACCTCCAAAATTGGCTTTATCTAGATTTTTGTTCTGATTTTGACCTTCTGCCCCGGCATAGCCTGTGAGGCGACAGCGTCAAATCAGATCTTTGGATACCCTTTTTCAATCTTATGGATTTATGATCGATAAATTTCTCATTCAACATATAAATCCTTAAAATTGAAAAGAAGTTCAAAATTTTTGATTTCGGACATCTCAAATTACTTTAGTTTTTAACCCCCCTCATTTTCCCTTTGATTTCCAGGGTAGGGAGGGCTAGACTATTCCTTTCACTTCGGTTCTCTCACAATTCCATAAGCCTTCGGGCAAGGGGAAACTCTGTCCGTTGTGTTTTGGAGTTTGTGAGAAAACCTCCCTTAAACCCTCAAGATTCAAAATTTCTTCAAAATTCTCTTAAAGTTCTAAGTTGTCATATGTTACCCCATACGTTCTCCTTGTGGGCTAACATATGTCAAGTTTTTTTTAGAAAACTTTCTGGGCATGTGCTTAGTCTCTTCACCCTTTTAACATGTGTTAAGCAATATCCTTCACTGCTCGACACATGTTTTGGGGGGGGGGGGGTTGAGATATTCTTACAAGCCTCAATTTCCAAAAAATATATATATTTTTCACCACCCCTTTTAAAGTAAATCTAATTTAATCCTCTCTTTAACTTTCAGAAAATCCCAAATGGCTGGCGAATTGATTTTCTCTTTTGACCGAGAGTTATCCTCGACTGTTAATGACCAAGGAAGCACTATCATTTTTCGGAATGAGATTTAGTACTCTTGAGCTGCACCCACCTCAGTAATTAGTATGGATGGACACCAGATTGAGGAGGGGTTAGTTTGACTTAGATGAATCAGAAGAAAAACTATTTGAGGAGACTTAGAAAGAAGATCTCTAAGGCTAAGAGAGTTGTACCTTTTAAGACCTTGGCTCAAGTAGAACCTGAGGCTGCTGAGGAGCTACCTATTCTTGCTTCCTCTCCCCTCCTAAAGGGGAGTCGCTTTTACCCCCTGGCTTCAGCTCAAGGGGAGGAGAAGGCAGCTAGGATAGCCCGTTCTCCACCATGCCCGGTCGACTACTCGACTAAGAAGACTCAGAAAGAAAAACATCTCCAGAAGACAAGGACTTTGAGAAACATAATTCATACCTGCGCTGCACAGTCTGGACAGACTAAGGAGGAATATGTAAAACAATTGAAGGGAGTGATCTCACATCGCTTCCAAAAAGAAGTGTTGAAGGAAGAAGTGTCTGAAGCAAAGAATTTGACCCCACAATTCGTCAGGAAAAATAAGAAGTATGTTAGACAGCCCGCTACTTCGGTACTGGTTGATGGCTATCACTGGGTGCCACGCCCTCCATCCTCCCAAATAGAGGGTATTGTATTGACTGGGTCCGAGAGAGGCCACCATCCTGCTGGTAGACTCCCGGTACCCCCACATAAATCTGTAAGATTGGCCGCAGGGACTGTTAAGCCAAAGGAGGTTGAGATTCAAAAGTCTATAGATCTTAAGGGAAAAAGACCCAAATCTCCCGAAAAGAAATATGTGCCAAAGAGAACCAAGTTGGAGAGTCTGCCACCACCTCCTAGAACTTCTAAGTTCATTTTGCAGCTCCAACGAGTTTCAGCCAACCCTACTCCGGGTTCAGTTGACTTGATGGATGTCCAGACTAGTACCCCAGTTGTTACAGTTGACAGTCATACCACAGCCAGTCTAACTCAAGATCCAATAGTCACCATCCCTGCTACCCCAATTGATGATACCTAAGGTCCGAGCGTCATTCCTAGGCTCCCTAGTCAGGTGTATGAGGACCTTACCTTGCCAGATGTGGGAGCTATCACCTTACAAGCTCCTGCTTCTCCCCCTGAGGTATATGTCCCTCTCCCTGTAGAGGATGCCACTCTTCTGACTACCAGCTCTGGGATAGTCGAAGAGGAGAGAATTGACCAGGATCTAGAAATGGAAGATGAACCATATATAAAGTCTCAACCAGATCCTAACCCAAAACTCACAGAAATCATTGCCCTCATGGATTCTGAAGAATTATTCGATATGGCTGAGTACAAAGGATACTTACCCCTTGATCCTAAGTCAATTGGGGATAGACCGGTCGAGGAGGTAGTTCAAGAAATAAGAAACATTTTGTTGAACAAAGAAGGAATGGCCTCCTTTGACCCTGATATGGATGATCTCCTTGGAGATGAAGATGATTATGTTGGTACCATTCATGTGGTCGAGACTAGAGGGTCTAATAAAGAAGCTGAGCCCAGCAAATGCCGATTTGCTAAAGATGATGATCCACATACTGTTGAGTCAGATTCAGATGAGTCTGTAAAGGCCAGAGATGAGGAGCATATAAAAAACTTGGAGACTCAACTCGCAAGCATGATGTCACAAGTTAGGGAGATGCAAGAGAAGTTGGATAAGTCACAGGAAGAGTCTCTTAAAATCCACCAGTCAGCTCGAGAGCTCACAGAAAAGGCCAAAAGGGCAGAATTTAGTTCCAGACCTCTCGAGTCACCACCTGTGACCCTTCCTTGTCCAGTAGAGGCACCTCCAGTTCACCCCGCAGTTTCCACCACTCCTCCGATCCTGCCTCAGAAGGATATTAAGCAATTAATCGAGGACCAGGTAAGGGAGGCCTTAGCCCTTTCTCAAGGAACCGTGTCTATTTCAAAGGGTAGACCCTACCCCGAAGAATATGACTTAGTTCCTTACCCAAAGGGCTTTGTGCCACCAACTTTTAAAGTTTTCACTGGAATTGAAAATCCGAGACAGCATCTGGCCCACTTCCGAGCAAGCTGTTGCAATGCAGGAGGGTCAGATGCTCTACTATTTCGCCAATTTGTAAGTAGTCTATCCGGCATTGCTTTTGAATGGTACGCCGATCTGCCCAACGGTTCAGTAAGAACCTTTAGCGAGCTAGAAAACCTGTTTCTTAAGAGATTTTCTGGAGCGCAACAACGTACCACCGTGGGCGATCTCGTGGTTGAAAAGCAAAAGCCGGGAGAGTCTCTGGTTGAGTACATCTTGAGGTGGCGAAACCTCTCGATGAAGTGTGAACCCCAGTTGCAAGAGCAACATGCTGTGGAGATTCTTTTGAAGAATATCCACGGCCCTGTTGCTTTTCTCCTGAAGGGTTTCACTATTAAAACTTTTGAAAAACTTCTTAATAAGGCTAGCAATTTGCAGGAAGAGGCTCCTAAGATGCCATTCTTACGAGAGCAGTCTGAAGATAGGAAGGGTCCTAAATTGGTGAAAACCTTTGAAAAGAAAGCTGTGGTCTCAGCAGTAGATAAAGGAAAGAGGCCAGTGGTTAGTCAGCCTAGCACTCCACTTCCACCACAGCCACTTCAGAAGCAGCCCTTTCAGATAGTTCCTCAGCATACTAGAGATCCCGCCTTCATCCCTTTTAGAGAGAGATTGGCAAAGCCATATCCATTTAAGAGGGAAGCAGTTAAGAAGATCTTCAGGAGTTTGTTAAAGAAACCAGATTTTCAGTTACCAGAGGCCAGGAGGCCTGAGGATGAGAGCAAGAAAGATGATCCCAAGTATTGCCCGTACCACAGGATATGCTTAGTCACCCTCTTGAGGACTGTGTTGTGTTCAAAGATTGGCTTGAGAGGAACTACACCCAAGGTAACATCATAATACCTAAGGAATACTTGGTCGATCCAGAAAAGGCTTCAATTAAAACCATTTCAGGTAATCCTCCTAACTCTTTTTGTCTTGTTGAAGATGGTTGGGACATTGCTTTGTCCCGGGCACTTAAAAAGTCGATTAACAAGTCTTTTCATCTTTCTCAACAGCTGACTATGATAGCCCAGGCCCCGGTGTGGAAGGTTGACCTGGACGCTTCGCAGAAGGATGTTGAGCCACTACCCTCTCCAGTAGTCGTATAAACTACTGAGAAAAATATAAAAGAAAAGAAATTTGATTTTGTAGAGAGGAAGTGTGTGGATGAGAGATGTATTAAAATGGCGGATGGTGGTGTTAAAACCCTTTCCCCTCTTTTGTTATCTGACTTTTACTTTGCCCCATCAAAGGCGAAGGGTCAAAAGATGAATAAAAAACATCCTTCTACTTCTGTCTTGATGATTGGCCATGAATCTCAAATGCAAATTGATGACTCTCCTGTTTTGAATCAAACTCCTAATGAAATAGATATTGAGGTTAATCAAACCGACCTTCCCGAATCGACTATTCAAGAAGATGTCGAATGTGAAGCCTTATCAGAAAGTGATTTCCCCTAATGTGATTTTCAGGGAAGTCCTATCGAGATAGAGTTTTCAGATTCTGACTCTCTTTCGGGAAACGACGATCCAATCCTACAGTGAGTGTAGACACCGCTCTGGTTTGCCCGCCTGAAGACATCGAGCTGGTGCAACTCCGTGGCGGTAAAGTCTTACCTCCTAGGTTGCCCCCTCAGGACAAAGGCAAGCAATCCTCATTCGAAGATCTAAATCCAAATTCCCCTCAGTAACCAGAATTTCCTTTAATTCCTCCGGGTTTCGAGTCTGTCGTTCCTAAGGTTGATTACAACGTCCTAGCCCACCTTAGGAAGTTGCCAGCAAAATTAAGTATTTACGACGCCCTCCTTCTCTCCAAAGAAATGAGGGAGTCTTTAATTAAAGCACTTCTCGACCCCGAGATTTGCTTAACACAGTTGGCTGCAACTTCAGAAGGTGAGGCTCTATACTTCAAAGAGGTCCCTAGGGTTACCTTTTCAGACAAAGATTTACTCTTGGGAACTGCTGACCACAATCGCCCCCTCTACATTATAGTAGATATGGGAAACTTCAAGTTATCAAAAGTCCTTGTTGATCCGGGTGCATCGGTCAACGTGATGAACATAAAGACTCTTGCTTACCTCAGAGTTGATACTAGCAAGCTTTCAACCGACAGGTTGGTGCTTCGTGGGTTCAACGAGAAGGGCGAGAGAGCTTTAGGTTCAATCACTTTACTCCTAGAAATAGGAGGGTTAAAAATTGAAGCTAAATTTCATATAATTGATTCGACTACGTCCTTTAACGCACTTCTAGGTAGACCTTGGATTCACGAATATAGAATGGTTCCATCTACCCTCCACCAGTGCGTTAAGTATCAACGAGACGGCATTGAACATGTGATTAAGGGTGATCTGCAACCATTCTCAATTCAAGAAATAGGGATCTACGAAGATGCTGCATATTTCATACCAAAAGGGTCCTCGTCCCGTTCTAAATTGGAGATCAAAGTTGAGGAGAAAATGGTTGGACAAAAATTCGACCAAAAGAAGGAAATAGATAAAAATATCAATCAAGAAATGACACAATCGAGTAGTGAAGACGACTCTGATATCGTTGTCCTTAGGCCTCCAAGCACATTACCTCAAAGAGGTGGGAGGATGGCTTTAAGGGCACGAGGTCGAGGCCGTGCTTCATTAGATAGGAGAGCAGCACCTGTGTATATTGATTTGGAATCAGATTCTGATGGTGAACTAGAAAGTCAAGGTACTGCCCTCTCTCTTGATTATCAGAACATAAATGCTCCTCCAAAATTTGATCTTACCTTAGACCAGGACAGTGACCCTGAGGTAGATATCTCAAAAGTTAAAAGTGACGAACCTGAATTAACAATGTATGAAAAGCTCACTAGAAGGATTGAGGCCCTTTCTCTGACCCCACTGTCGGCAGGCAGGGTTGTAGGGTTGGAAGTCAAAGTGGCCCCCAACTTGGATGGTGAAGTTAAGAAAGTCCAGAAATTCTTTCCTGGCTCCTCCTCCGCAAGGGACGAAGGTGATGTAACCCTTGAGGAGGCCGATTTTAATGAATTAATGGAATTACCTTTCGGCTACTTCCCTGTTTGTGTAAAAAACACTTTTTCTAAAGGTTCTATACCATACCGATGGACTAAGGGTCAAGCTAGATACTACGAGAATATTTGGTGAATAAAGATAAATAAAAATCCAACAAGTGGTATTGGCTTTGGAACAGTTAGTTCATTCAATGATGATGAGTATTGCCTAATGATAACTTACCATCTCGATTCTCCAAATGTCCCTATAGATCCTTCTTGTCCTCTAGATGGACTTTGTTTGGAGACTTTAGACGATCCCGATGATCTTCAAGTTCGAGATGCACCCCCTGAATTTGAAGAAGAAATTAAGTCGACAGTCGATGAGTTGAGAGAAATTAACCTGGGAAACGATGATAAACCCCGCCCGATTTTCATAAGTGCTTTGTTGAGCGAGGGTGAAACCCAAGATTTAATTCAGTTGTTGTCCGAATTCAGGGATTGCTTTGCCTGGACATACGACGAAATGCCAGGTTTGCCTGCTGAGGTAGCAGTTCACAAACTTGGGGTTCGGCATGATGCCATTCCTATTAAGCAAGCTCCTCGACGCATGCGCTTAGATATCGAGCAACAAGTCGTTTCTGAAGTTAAGAAATTGGCAGAAGCCGAATTCATTCGAGAGGAGCAATATCCCTCCTAGGTGGCCAGCGTCGTGCCAGTTCGAAAGAAAAATGGTCAAATTCGGATTTGTGTCGACTATAGGGATCTGAATAAGGCATGTCCTAAAGATGAGTTCCCTCTACCAATACCAGAACTCATGGTGGACATTGCCTCCTCACATGCTATTTTCTCATTCATGGATGGCTCATCGGGTTATAACCAAATCAAGATGGCCCCAGAAGATGAGAGAAATACTGCGTTCAGAACCCCTATTGGAATCTTTTGTTATAAGGTAATGCCATTCGGCTTAAAGAATGCCGGAGCAACCTACCAACGGGCCATGACCCGTATCTTTGACGACTTAATTCATAATCAAGTTGAATGTTATATTGATGATTTAGTTGTCAAGAGCAAGGTCAAAGAGGCTCACCTGTATGACTTAAGAGTTGTTTTCGAACGGTTGCGCCGCTACGATTTGAAAATGAACCCCTTGAAGTGTGCCTTCGGCGTCGCCTCGGGAAAATTCTTAGGATTCGTAGTGAGGCACCGCGGAATCGAGATCGATCCTGCTAAAATTGAAGCCATCTTAGATATGCCATCTCCTAAGAGCCTCACCCTAGTTAAGGTCTCTACAAGGTAGATTGGCATATATAAGGAGGTTTATTTCTAATCTTTCCGGGAGATGTCAACCCTTTTCTGTCCTTGCGAAAAAAGATGCTAAGTTCGTATGGGATGAGAAGTGTCAAAATGCTTTCGATGATATTAAGCAGTACCTTTCCAACCCGCCAGTTTTGGCAGCCCCAATTCCAGGAAAGCCATTAATTCTCTACACCGCAGCCTTAGATGAGTCTTTAGGTGCCCTGTTGGCTCAAGTTAACGACGAAGGGAAAGAGAATGCTCTCTATTACCTTAGTCGAAGACTCCTTCCTACTGAAATTCGATACCCGTCAATTGAGAAGCATTGTCTTGCTTTGGTTTTTGCAGCTCAGAAACTGAGGCATTACATGCTCTCCCACTCAATCAGTTTGATTTCAAGAGTTAATCCTTTGCAATATCTTATGACCCGACCTACGTTGTCAGGACGTTTAGCTCGTTGGTCTATGATATTACTGCAATTTGAGATTACTTTCACTCCCCTTCGTGCTGTGAAAGGACAAGCTGTCGCCGATTTTTTGGCAGCACACCCGCTGCCGGCAGATTCTCCTCTGAATGATGATCTACCCGACGAACAAGTCATGAGTTTGAGGGAATCTGACGAGGCCATCTGGGAATTGTATTTTGATGGAGCAGCATCCTCTCGTAGGAATGCAACCCAACAATCTGTAATTCCCGGAAAGGCTGGAGTCGGTTTAATTTTTATAACACCAGAAAAAGGAATGATGCATTTTTTCTAACATTTATCGGAGCCCTGCACAAACAACGAAGCTGAATACGAAGCTCTGATAACTGGTCTGGAACTTGCAATTCTAATGGAAATTAAAGAGATTAAGATATTTGGAGATTCCCAGTTGGTGATTAACCAAGTGGCCGGAACTTATAAAGTCTTGAATCTGAATCTCCTAAGATATCACCAATATACACTTCACTTGTTGGAACAAATTCCTACTGCTACTTTGTATAGGGTTCCCCGTGGTAGCAATTCCGCGGCAGATGCCTTAGCAAAACTCGCAAAGGAATTTGCCTGTCCTGAGGAGGATTCCATTCCTATAGAGATTCAGGGTCGTAAAGTCCTTTCTCCTATAGATTTGGAACACATAAGTAAGACTCCCCTTCAGATCCTTTCTGCCTCTTCGACAACCGACGAAGGAGGCGATTGGAGACGACCCTTAATCGATTACCTTAAAGAAGGGAAGCTTCCCCAGGATAAATCACTCTCCAACCAGATTAAGAAACGTGCCCTGTCATATGCACTAGTTAACAATTTGTTGTACCGTCGGTCCTTCGATCACATGTGGCTGCGCTGTTTGGACAAGCGAGAAGCCCTGAAGATTGTTAATGAAGTTCATTCAGGACTGTGCGGTGCACATCAATCGGGTCCAAAAATGAAATTGAAGATTAAAAGACTTGGATACTTCTGGCCTACAATGATTGACGATTGCATGAATACTGCAAAGCACTGTCATCAATGTCAGGTCCATGGTGTGGTTTTACATCAACCGCCTAATGTGTTACACCCTACGATAGCCTCGTGGCCCTTCGAAAGTTGGGGCACAGATATCATTGGATCGATTGACCCTCCTTCTGTGAGAGGTCATCGTTTCATATTAGCAGCGACTGATTACTTTTCAAAGTGGGCGGAAGCAATTCCCCTACGCAAAGTAACATCACACCATGTCTTAAAATTTTTTCGTGATCATATCGTATATCGATTCGGCGTACCTCGCAGAATCATATCCGATAATGGGTCCGCATTCAAGTCTACAAAAATCAATAGTTTTGTGAGACGCCATAATATTGATTGGAGATACTCGACGATCTACTACCCTCGGGCAAATGGATTGGCCGAGGCCTTCAACAAAACCTTGGTGCAAATTATTAAAAAGACCCTTGATGATAATAAACGACAGTGGGATGAGCGGTTGGTGGAAGCTTTGTGGGCTTATCGTACCACTTATAGAACCCCGATCCAATCCACCCCGTTTGCACTAGTGTACGGATCTGAGGCTATTCTACCCTTGGAAATACAAATCCCTTCGCTCAGGATTGTAGTTCAGAGTCAAATTACAAATGAACAAAATGCAAAACTACGATTGGAAGAACTCGAAGGCCTTGAAGAGCGACGTCTCCAAGCTCAACAAAGTTTAGAGTTGTATAAGTTCCGTATGGTTCAAGCCCATGATAAGCTAGTGCGACCTAGGACCTTCCAAGCAGGAGACTTGGTGTTGGTCCTTCGGAGGCCTATCTTGGCCCATGGAAGTTGGGAGGAAAATTTGAACCTACATGGGAAGGACCCTTCGTTATAGAGACTGTCTACGAAGGAGGCTCGTATCAGTTAGTAGATTGTAAAGGAAATCACCCAATGCTACCTGTTAATGGGCGTTTCCTTAAGAAATACTATGCTTGATGTAGCTCATTTTATCAATTAATAAAATTTTCTTCTTATTTTGTAATCCAGTTCTTTCCTTTTAAAAAAAATTTCCCTTACTTTTAACGCTCTTTTCGACTTCTCCTAAGGGCCGGATTTCTCCCTCCCTTAGGATTGTACCATTCGCTAGTGGTGGAGTACGCCCCTCATGGCACCATCCTAGTTTGCCAGTTAATTTTCCTATTTGGAGTAAGTCTTCTATCAGCATCCTATAGGCCTAAGGTTGGGTGATGCCCTTCCTTAGACCCAAGGTTAGGTATTCCCTACCTTGGTTTCCAGTTGATCCGTCTACTAGGAGTAAGTCTTCTATCAGCATCCTGTAGACCTAAGGTTGGGTGATGCCCTTCCTTAGACCCAGAGCTAGGTATTCCCTACTCTGGTTTCCAGTTCTCTTGCCTATTTGGAGTAAGTCTTCTATCAGCATCCTATAGGCCTAAGGTTGGGTGATGCCCTTCCTTAGACCCAAGGTTAGGTATTCCCTACCTTGGTTTCCAGTTGATCCGTCTACTAGGAGTAAGTCTTCTATCAGCATCCTGTAGACCTAAGGTTGGGTGATGCCCTTCCTTAGACCCAGAGCTAGGTATTCCCTACTTTGGTTTCCAGTTCTCTTGCCTATTTGGAGTAAGTCTTCTATCAGCATCCTATAGGCCTAAGGTTGGGTGATGCCCTTCCTTAGACCCAAGGTTAGGTATTCCCTACCTTGGTTTCCAGTTGATCCGTCTACTAGGAGTAAGTCTTCTATCAGCATCCTATAGACCTAAGGTTGGGTGATGCCCTTCATTAGACCCAGAGCTAGGTATTACCTACTTTGGTTTCCAGTTCTTTTGCCTATTTAGAGTAAGTCTTCTATCAGCATCCTATAGGCCTAAGGTTGGGTGATGCCCTTCCTTAGACCCAAGGTTAGGTATTCCCTACCTTGGTTTCATGTTGATCCGTCTACTAGGAGTAAGTCTTCTATCAGCATCCTGTAGACCTAAGGTTGGGTGATGCCCTTCCTCACAGTTCTAAAATTCTATTCAAAACTCTCATTCGGTCAACGCCAATGTGTGCAGCAGAAGTCTCTTCTACTACACACATTGGGGGTCCATTTGTTGACCTCATTTTTGTATGAGGTCACTAAGGCCCTTCCAAATTCCAAATTAATTCTAGATCCTAGGATCCATTCTAGACCTTAGGATTCTTTCCTAGAGCCAGACCTTAGGGCCTACTCTAGAGCCTAGGATTCCCTTTGATCTTAGATCTTAGAACTCCTCTAGATCTTAGGACCACTTCAACTTCAAATCAATCCCCACCCTTGATCAACCTCAACCTTAAATCAATTCCTACATTTGATTAACTCTAACTTCAATTTGATTCCTACCTTTGATCAATTTAAATCTCAAACTTCATTCAACTCAAATTCAAATTAATTCAAGTTTCAAACATATCCAAACTTTGATCCAATCAATTTGACAATCCAACCTTCAACTTAAACTTTGATCCAAGCTTCAATCTAGCCTTGACCCCATCCATTCATTAACAATCACCACATGATTGTAAATGATTTGGATACTTCAATACTAATCATTCAAACTTGAAATCCATTCCAAATCCAGAAATCTAAACTCAAATTCAAAGCCCTAAGGCCTTATCATAAACACCCTTTTCAAAGATTTTTCAAACATTTCAAAACCCAGTCAAATGGTCTCTTATTCAGGGTCTATCACTTACAAGGTGATACGACATGTCTCTAGAGGTTACCCTCCAACTTTGAGCTCATTCTGAGGTGTTTAACCCCAGAATCTGAATTAAAATCCAAAGGCCGTAAAACCTTCAAATATTTACAGCCTATGCCACTAGACCTAACCCCTTAAAGATTTTGATCTTGGGGCCCTTATCAAAGC
This sequence comes from Dendrobium huoshanense, assembly GCA_016618105.1. Classification (NCBI taxonomy): domain Eukaryota; kingdom Viridiplantae; phylum Streptophyta; class Magnoliopsida; order Asparagales; family Orchidaceae; genus Dendrobium; species Dendrobium huoshanense. The sequence continues at coordinate 1,254 of JADPUM010000509.1, read as the reverse complement.
CTCCAATCACTTCCAGACTCTTGATTTTAACCCATTGAGCAGTAAACTGCATTTTCCAGACCCATTTTTGACCATAGTTGACCAATAGGTCAAAATTGACCAAAATACCCCTCTGGGGTTCAAATAGGGATTTCAAACCAAATGAACCCCAAATTGAATGCAACCACCTCCAACAAATTTCAAATGTCATTTCAAATCTTTTGAACCTATTCCCAACCCCTGGGTCAACTTGGTTGACCAAGTCAACAGGTTTGACCCAAGAGGCCCTTTAAGGGTCCAAATAGGTGTTTTGACCCAAATGACCTCTCTAGGCCATGCAACCACTTCCATTGGTCTTAAAATATCATTTCAAACCTGTTGAGCCCAAACCCAGACCCTGGGTCAACCTGGTTGACCAAGTCAACCCAGGTTGACCAAACAGGCCCTTAAGGGCTCAAATAGGGATTTTGATCAATTTGACCTCCCCAGACCTAGGGACCACCCTCAATGGTCTCCAAATACCTTTTCAAACTTGTCCAGCCCAAACTCACCCATTGAGTCAACCTAGTTGACCCAGTCAACATGGTTTGACCCAATGAACCCTTAAGGTTTCAAATGAACCATTTCAACCCGTTTAACCACGTCAATATCTTCAAACCCTTAAAATCATTCTATTCAAAGCCTTGAACATTTCTAAACCTATTTTGAGCTCAACCCAACTTGGTTTGACTAAGTCAACCCTCAATTCTAGGTCAAAGCTTGGTGGTGTTTGCTCCTATTCCTACCAAGCCTTGACTTTGACCTTTGACCCTTGATTGAATTACTCCAAATATCCCTCTACCTCCTCAAGTGCCACATCATCAATTTTGACTTGGTTGATTGGTCAAACCAAGTCAACAAAAGCCTTAAGCACCTCTTTGAATTGGTCAAACCTCCTATTTGACCTCAAAGAGTGTGAGATTAAGCTTGGAGCTTCTCCAACCTGTAGCCTTGACCTCTCCTATGCCACATCAGCAGTCATTGACCAGTTGACTGGTCAAAATGGTCAAGACCCCCTTAAAACCCCTTCTTCATGGTCAAAGCCCTACTAAACCCCTTTTCCTCCCTATATCACATGCCTAAGCTCCCCTTTTTGCTTTATTTCTCTGATTAACCCCTGCTTAAGCTGCTCTAAGGGGTTGGTTTAGGCAATTTAGGCAATGTCTCCTCCCACTCATCCCAAGTCCACCCAATGGAAGCAAGGCTTGTCCAGCCTTTGAGGCAGCCTTCTAGCTG
>JADPUM010000504.1:0-27295 GCA_016618105.1 Dendrobium huoshanense | reverse complement strand
GAGTTCAATAACTCTGAGTAACATATTGTGTTTAATAACTCTGAAGCAAAATATACATATATCACAATAACAAAACTTATTTCATCCCTTTCAGATCTCCACAAAATCACCCATTTAAACAAATTAGGCATATATTTTAATGTATTGTAGTAATTCATGCATAAATAAATATATTTTAAATTTTATTAACATACCCTAATGGAAATCAACAGAAAAACCTAATTAGCAAAAATGCACCTTTTCAAAAAATAACTAAATTATTAGAGATCATGCAAAACATTGATTTAATAATTTAATTGTACTATAATTTTTTTTCAGAGATCCGGATAATTTTTATTTGCTTAAAATCATATAAATTTAAAAACCACTACTATAAAATTTTTATGAATTATTCAAAATTTCAATATATATAATATATAAAAAGTTATGATGTAAAATTTTAACAATGCAAAGTTATCCATATTTTTTGGTAATAAAAAATATAAATTTAATAAAAAAAATTTGAAAAAAAAAAATCATATTTATTAGAACTGATGAGGTAGGCATAATGTGACCTATCTTGAGATGAATAAATTTTCTAACTAGACCAATTAGCAAAAATGACTCTACGACTTCTAAAACCAAGCTTTTCTTTTCTCTATCCCCTCTTTTTCTTCTTATTTTCCATTTTTTCTTTCTTCTCTATGTTAACTAAATGATGAGAATCAAATGGATTGCTAAAAAGTTTTTCTTAGGTTTAAAAGTATTATTTAATAAAATTATCAAATGATAAATTAGTAATTATTCTAATTATTATTTTTTAGCATAAAATCCATATAAATCATTTTATATCTTCAAATATAGAAATTCAAAAATTATGAAAAAAATATTCATCAATTAGCTAAGCATTTCTTCAATAATCAGAATTAATCAATTTGTAAAATTATCACATAATGGTCCAATTAAACTCATATGTACCTTCATATGTCAATTTCTTATGGAATTGCAACAATGCCCAAAAATTAGGTAAAATTATTATAAGTAGAGAAAAATAATATCTATGTTATTGCAAAGGAGATTTATAATCTAGACTTATAATGACTCTTAATATTTTACACTTGTAGGTAAAAATATATCTTTTTAAAATTTAATGGTTATTATAATATACCTACCATAAAAGAAATTGTCATCCTAGACCTTTACAAACTAAAATAAATTAGAATAAACCTGGATATAGCTATCTCTTCTAAAACCCAAGTATCTTCTCTTTTAGTATGTTCTTCCACTAGACTTTAACCATCAAAATTTATTTATTTCATAATCTTCTGACATCATTAGCTAGGATCTTCTTTGGTTTTTCTATATAACTCACAATTGGATGTACCTCAATATATTCTGTAGATATATGTTTTTGAAAACTAGATATCAATTTTCTTAAAAGAGAGACATAAAATACATTATGAATTTTAGACTTGTGACCTGATAATTGTAACATGCATGTAGATTTTCCAATTCTTTTAATAACTTTAAATAGTCCAACATACCTTGGACTCAACTTTCCTTTCATGCCAAAACTACTAATACATTTCACTGGTATGATCTATACATATGCAAAGCTCCTACTTGAAACCCTATAGCTTGATGCTTAACATCAAAATACTATCTCTCTTTATCTAGTACATCTTTAATCTATCTCTAATCAAATGAATATTTTTAGTAGCTTCATCAACCAATGTTGACCAAATTAAATGTCTCTCTCCCACCACTATCCAAGATAGTTGTATATGACAGCTTTCACTAGACAAAGCTTCATATGGAGTCATACCTATGTTAGAGTGAAATTTATTATTTCAAGAAAATTTAATCAGTGGAATATAGTCTTCCCAAGACACATCAAAACCCAGAACACAATCTCGAAAAAAATCATATGGTATTTGTATAGTCCTCTCAGAAATTCCATCAATCTTAGGAAAAAATTTATTCTGAAATGCAGCTTAGTACCTAAACCTTATTGAATACCCTTGTATAGTCTAGAGGTAAACATATCATCTTTATTAGAAATTAAAACCATTGGTATTACATATAATCTAATAATGTCAAACATATATACCTATGCTAATTTGTTTACAAAATTAGATTATTAGATTATAATGAAATGAAAATTAAGACTCTTTTAGGTGATAAATTATAACCCAAACAACATCATGTCCTTTCTTGACCTGGGAAAACCCATAGAAAAATTCATAGCCACCTCTTCCCTTTTCCTTAGTTAATTTCATTTGAACAAAGTTATAAAGATATTTGAATGTATAGTGGGGATCCCAGAAAAGAGAGTGATCATCTGAGTGCTAACCAATAAGAGGCACTAAGAAGTCAACATCACAAGCTAAGGCAAGGATATCACCAAACAAATAATTATCATCATATTACCAACAAAAAAATATGGCACTAATAAGATAATATCAAATTAAGAAGCATCAATTGAATGTTTATGAAAGCGATTTCATCCTGATGATGGCACTAAGGTAATGAAGTTAGACAGAGAGAGGTAATGAGGATAACATCCAAGGGGAGGTCTATTAGCTATGAAATTGACAATGGGAGCCCTTAAGACAAAAGTTGTCATTCAAATGGAAATGAGATGAGAAGATATCCTAATGAGTTAAAAGATATGACTGAGGAGTTGAATCATGTTGATGGTGCCAAAGCTAGAGTCAGGGGTGGAAGGTTATTCCCCAACAACCAAAAAAAATGTTGAGAAATTAAAACCTAAACGGTACTACAAGAAAATGTCCTATTATCAAAGAAATTTTTTGTTCATAATAAGTCAAAATATATTGAATATCACTTTAGCCATATAACTTTTGCAGAGAATCACTTGTTAATAAAAGCCTCATTGAAAAGAAATTTTTATTTTTTTAATTATAAAAAATTGATGGAAATATGGTAAGTAATTTTATTTATATAAATTGATAGATAATCTACCAATATAATACTGATAAAATTATTTGTTAGAATTTATGTCATAAATATGAATATATAATATGATAGTATACCAAGATATATGTCATAAATATCAATGGATAATATGATAATATACCAAGATATGAAGACAAAATCTTATTAATGAAAAATATGTCAATTCACCTTATATATCAATATTGTGAAAAAATTTTAGTAACAGCCTTAAATCACATTTTCTCCATCTAATTAAGATAATGATATGGTGTCACCAAAGCTTCATCTAAATAACTAATAATACATATACACCTTAGATTTTCTCTTCAATATTTATTTTTACTTAAAATAAAATGTATCAAAAAATTTTCCTATCTGTTAGCACTTATGCACTCAGTTCACATGCTCCTAATCCTCAATGCGGACCACTTTCTCCAGCTGTTCTTCTGCTCTATATTCCCTGCCACCGAACGACCTCTACTACTCCTATCTCATTGCTTTTCACCTCTCTTTATATTCAATACTTTTGTAAACAATTGTTAAGGAATACAGTTCAATGTGCCATAATGCTTTCTTCAACTTGCTATCTCTTCCTCTTTTCTATAGCTTAGTAACTTTGTAGGGATTTTGTCATGGTATCATAAACACACTGAGCTTAACTGCCAAAAAGTTCAATGGGAGATGACTCCATCAGATAACATTGCTCTCTACAGGGTCCACCCCAAGTAGCCCAAAGACAAACCCAACTACTTATATCAAGGTCACGGTTTATTATCTAGATCACCCTCAACCAATCCTCATCCACCGCTCAAAAACACCAACATTCATCCAACATGACAAATTTGATGCAAGCTCGATCACACCACCACCACCATCTTATGTTGGCAACACTATAACCTCCAATACTCAGCACCTCTGATCAGCTCGTCTCGTGCCATGCTCACCCAATAATAACAAACTCAAACAACTTAATGGGTTCTAGATTCTGAAGCTTCCACACATCTTTGAACCTTCATCAATACCAATCTTAACTTGTGTCCGACTCTATTTCCATCACCAACAGTAGCTCCTTGCCAATTCAGCATCAAGTCCAAGGTATCCTACCACTCCCAAATACACCCCATAAGCTTCTATTTCGTAATCTACTACACGTTCCCTCTCTCACCCATAACTTAGTGTCAATACACAAACTACCATCAGATAATCATTGTTCTATATCATTTGACGAGAATGGTTTCACCATTCAGGATCTCACAGATCATCAAATTCTACTTTGTGGTGAAACCTATGATGGTCTCTATTCCATCACCACCACCAGCAACAATCCCACCACAGTGCTCCATTCAAACATAAACTCCCCATCTCTATGGCATGCTTGGCTTGGCCATCCCAATAATCTCATTTTGCAAACTTAAGCAAATTTAGTTCCATCTATATATTTACACTATATTGTTTTTCTCTTTGAAAACCTTGTAATATGGCAAAAATCCATAAGTTACCTTTTTAATTAAGTACAAATCATGTTACCATTCCATTTGTTGTAATTCACTTGGACGTTTAGGGGCAATCCCCGCTTCTATCACTAGATGGCTACATATACTTTGTTATTTTCATTGACTCTTACTCACGCTTCAATTGGCTCTATCTCAGGAACACCAAAGATCAAACACTCCCAAAATTCAACAATTCCATAATATGATAAAAACTTTTTCAACACAAAATTTGACCTTTTAGTTCAGATGGTGGTAGAGAATTTACAAGCAATAAATTCAAAACTTTCCTACAATCCAATTGTATCACTCATCAATTTAGTTGTCCATACACACCAGAGCAGAATTGCCTCGCCGAATGCAAGCATCGCCACCTACTTGAAACCACTCGCACACTACTCAACATTGCCAACCTTCTATTACATTTCTGGGCAGAATCTCTCCTATCATCCAAGTACGTCATAAACCATATATCTACAAAGGCTTGAAGCTCTCAAATTCCTTTTAAACTCAATCATGGTTATCTTCTAAAATGCGATCACCTTAAAACCTTTGGTTATCTCTACTTTCCTTAGCTTCACCCTCTAATAACCAATAAACTTCAACCCCGCTCACAAGATTGCCTATTTATAGGATACTCATCATCTCATCAAGCTTATCACTATTATAATCTCAAAACACACCAAATTCACCTCTCTCATCATGTTGTATTTTATGAACCACATCACTTCTTCTTCACCCGTTCAGCTGTTCACACCACAAGACTCCTTAATGGTCATCCCTACATCCACCATTCCATCTTCTTCCTATACACCTAACACAACAAACCATACCACCACATTAAATTCCCTTCTTGATAACCTTCCCCAACCAAAACTACCTCGAACTATCTCGAATTCAATTGAACCCACACCCCTTCTAACTTCAGCCAATTTCTCATCCAATGCAAACACACTTTAAAATAAGCCACCTCAAACCAAAGAAAATTTTCAATCTCTCTGTCACAGCAAATATCCCATTCACACCCTCCACCTATAATCAAGTTTTTAAGCTCCAACCATGGAAACAAACCATGTCGAATGAATTTCTTTCCATTCAAAAACAAGGTACATGGACCCTCACACCTCCTCCTGCCAACACTCTAATTCTTGGATGACATTGGACCTACAAAAACAAGCTACATTACAAAGGTCATATTGAAACTTATAAGTCCTACCTTGTGGCCCAAGGATTCACTCAGCAATACGATATTAATTATAATGAGAAATTTATTCTAATTGAAAAGATGCCCACCATTCGCATCCTACTCATTATAGCCAACCATAGGAAGTGGCATGCCCTACAATTTGACATCTCTAACACATTCTTACACGGTGATCTACATGAGCAGATTTACATGCTAAAACCATAGGGATTCATGGACACCCAATTTCCAACTCATGTCTGCAAGATAAAAAAAATCACTCTATTGCCGAAAGCAAGCCCCTAGGCAATGGTTTCACAAATTCACTTCTTTCTTATTTGATTTTGGCTTCTTTTTTAGCAAAGCAGACCCTCATTATTAATCTACACCCATGACAACAATAAACTATATCTTCGATTATACGTTGATGTTATACAACCTATAGGAAACTGTCAAGCTACCAAACAACAAGTTTTGATATAGCTTGAATCACAGTTCTCTCTAAAGAAGCTGGGTCAGGTTTCAATGTTCCTTGGTATTCAAGTTCAACATACAAATACTGGACTTTTTCTCCGCCAGATGGACTAAGCTCGTTAACTATTATAAGTTACTTGGTTCTCCTCCTGCAAACCAATGTCCACTCCAATGTCTCCCAAACCAACCAATTGTACGCAAGCTGGTGAGCCATTCAATAATCCCTCTTTATACCATCAACTTGCAGGATCATTGCAATACCTTATAATCACCCATCCAAACATCACTTTTTCAACAAATCATATCTGCCAACACATGCACAACCTAACCAATCAACATAACCAATCTCTCAAGAGACAACTCTGCTACATCCATGGCACATAACATTTCGATCTTCATTTTACTTCTAATGATCTTTTGCTTCAGACATATGTTGATACAAACTGGGCATCCAATGCAATGATTGCAAATCCATTACTCGCTTCTACTCTTATCTCGACAGTAACCTCATTGCTTGGCATTTGAATAAGCAAGTAACAGTAGCCAAATACTCTACCAAAGTTTAATATCACACTCTCTCCTCAGATACCTTCTATTTCATATGGATTTAATGACTCTTGTCCGAGTTTTTGGAGGAACAACTTCATCCTACACAAATCTACCGTGACAACACATCAACGCTGGCTCTATCTCATAACCGCTATTCCACGCTCATACAAAACACATTGAGATTGATTGCCATTTTATCAGTGAGCATATCCAAAATAGGGCAATTTACATTCATCACATCTATTACTTAGATCAACCAGCGAATATCCTGACAAAATTGCTGTCCCCAAGAAGATTTCATCATTTAAGAACCAAGCTAGTCATACAGCCCTTGGATGCTTAACTTGCAGGGCCGGAGATATTAGTACTCATGCACTCAGCTCACACGCTCCTAACTGTCACTGTCGACCACCTGCTCCAGCCTTTCTTCTGCTCCACATTCCCTATCATCGAATGGCCTCTCCTACTGTTGTCTCACTGCTTGTCACATCTCTTTATATACAATACTTATGTAAAAAAGTTTTAAGTAATACAATTTAATTTTCCATAGTGCTTTCTTCAACTAGCTCTCTATTCATCCTTTCTATAGCTTGTAACTGTGCAGGGATTTCTACACTATCAAATTAAGTATAATAACTTCAATATGGTTAATTTTAACTATATTTTAAGGAATAATTATTCCATTAAATTTTATAATTTCAAAAATAAATAAGAAACTTTAACTAAAAAAAAGCAGTTGTTTCAAACTTTTATCTTATGAAAGCTAGATAATTTTTATAATATGATGAAAAATTTTACTTCTTTTAAAATTAATTTATAGAAAAGATAAACAAATAATAGATAGTCATAATGTAAAAATTGGTCTTTTTTAATGAATATTTAATAATTATAAATGCTAGAGGAGTGCAGGATAATGGTGAGAAAGTGAGATGGTACGAAAATATCAATGGTGGGGATGTCTCGTTTCATGGAGCAATTATTAGGTCCTTTCACTGGATTTAGAGGAAGGTTCGGTTTTTGCCTAAAATAGGTCAAAAAGTGCAAATACCGAGTTTTTTGAAAAACTCGGTATTTTTTCAAAAAACTCGGTATTTGCACTTTTTTAGGCAAAACCGAACCTTCCTCTAGGTCCTTGCACTGGACCAAATAAAAGTTCCGTTTCATGACCTTAAGTTGATCCTCAACAATGGATTAGTGAAGATAATCCACCGGTAACAAAGTGTTGTTAGATTATTTGTCAATAATCAATCAATAATTAAAGCAATACTTTGACGAAAATTTATCACTAATTTGTTGACATTTTTATATAATTTATCCGTCATCAACATCCATCGTTGTTAATTACTATTCACATAGATTATAAAGGAGGACACTAAAAAGTTGGTCAAGACACTAGGCCAAATTTCATAAGGTGGTTGGAGCCAAAGGTTTGTAAAAAGGGTTAAACCTCTCTGGCTAGTTCATTGAGTGCAAGGAGAAATCCCTCGATGGATTTGATTTCCTTCTTGTCCGTTCATGAAGGATGCAAGCATAGAATGGTTAGCAGAAGAAGTTAATAGGTTTTTAATGGCTCTAATAAAGCACAAAATTTTCTACTTAGCGATTACTACACCCTCTATACTCCACCTCTCTTTTGGAGTCCTAAATCTCTAAATATTTCTTTTCCAAGTGTAACCCACAAAAAAAAATCTTATATATAATGCATGTTCTGATTAAATTTGAACTAGAAGTTAATGAGCCTAAAAATATTTCCCGATCAATTTATTTGAATAAAACTCTTATAAATTATCAAATTGATGTAATCAAAATAACATCTCCTACACATATATAGGAGAAATACATACTAAGTTTTCATGTCAATAAAGTTAGGGAGAAGATGAAGGTGGGTGCCGGGACATCAATCATCGAAGCAAGAGATCGATGCAAAGTTCTAGAGTTTTAATAGAGAAAAGAGAAGATTGAGGAGGTGATGAAGGCGGGTTAGGCCGACAAGTTAATCACTATTAAGTAAGATTTGATTTGGAATAACCTTCTCACTGATTTATAAAGCAGAGTTTTTGTACAATTTTTTTTTAATTTGAATTTATTTTAACTAAAAAATTACCTTAGAAAAATATCAAGAAAGATATCCCAAATGAAACATAAGTAGAGTGAGAAATAAGTAAGTTATTCTCCCATCAACAAAAAATGTTTAGAGTGAGAAACTCCCATTTTCTAGTGAGAGAAACTACAATTTTTTTCAAACTTTTTAGTTTCCACTATTTTGGCAGAATTTTTACTTATGGCAGTAGAGGTTTCGTTGACCACTGCTACTCACCAAAATTCTGTCGTTGTTACTACTTGTTCCTTAACCCTTGTTGGATCTAATATTTTAATGTAAGGAGGTGTTTACATTCATTAAAGAATAATTTTCAAAGATGCTATGTTGGTGATTGAAAACCTTCATCCGTTCCGTGAAGACTAGTTCCCTTGTGGTTGGCAAAGGCAAAGAATTTAATAATGGATTGGTGATGAAAATACCTCACCCCTCTAGTAGTATTTCTCCGCTGAATAGACCTAAAGATTTTGTAGCATCATCTTCCCCGGGTATGAAGCTTTATGTAAACAGGTTTGGTAATTTGAATACTTAATCCTTGGTCTAGATATTCAAATATTAAGATTAATTTTTCAAAAGTTAAACCCTTTCTTTTGGAAGATAGAGTTGCCATCAAGTTGCATGAGCCAAGTGTATATACTAATTAAAGAAAACTTCAATTTTCTATAGTAGTTAACGTTTTTGAGAAGGATATTCCATTCCAGGTGATTGCTAAGGAGTTACGTCGTCAATGGTGCAATTTGGTAAACTCCACCTTATTATCCTTGGATTAGGTTGGGTTTTATGCTCATTTTTCTCTCTTGTAGCTATGGAGAATTTTTTATCAGGAGGTCCTTGGTACGTGAGTGGTCATAGAGTAGGCTTTGATTAGTGGACTTCTAAGTTTTTCACCTACATCATTGAAAGGTTTTTCATCTTCTATTTGGGTTGGGATGCCTCATCTACCCTTATAATGTTGGGATGAGATTAATGTGACAAGAATTTCAACATTGTTAGGAACACTATTATTGATTAATAGCAATATGTTCCAACGCAGAAGAACAAAGTATGTAAGAGTTTGTGTTCGTGTTGCATTAGATAAATAACTCTTTATGGGTGTTTCGGTGGAACTGTTGGATGAATGATTTTTCAGAAAATGGAATATGAGCAAATTTCTACATTTTGTTTAAAATATGGAAAAATTGGCGATTTGATCAATGAATGTAATCTGAAGGAGAATGTAGCTTGTGATGATGGTATGGTTAGGTCTGATTTGAAAGGTAATATTTTGAAAAAGTCTCTACTGGAGGAAATAAACAATGAGTCTTCTTCTGGTCATTGGGTGCATTTTAATTATGGGAAAAGGAGGAAGTTTTTTGTTGCTAATAATATAGGAGACCAAAAGAGATTTTGGCTAATATAAATTAAAATCTTTCAAGAGAAGGCCCTCTCAGTCTAAAAAATCTCAGCTGAAAGATAATTTACACAGAACTCTATATTGGAGGTGAATGATAAAGAGAGAGTTAATTCATATGTTGCTGATGATGTAAATATCACTCTATCTGTGATAATTGAAGAAGAGTAAGGAAGTGCTGAGTATGAAGCTGTTGATGGTAACGTGGACCTAAAGATACAGAAGGATGTTCCTAGATAGTCGAATGAACAATTGATGAAATTGTTTACTCTTAGTGTTGTTGGTAAGGAATCAAGTTCTTTTAATTCTGACATACCGATAGATGTTAATATATTCAAAATCTTAGAGTCTTATTATGATGAAGAGAAGACTAAGGGTACTACAAGTTCAGTTAATTCATGTGTGGATGATAAAGAAGATGGAGAGTTAGTGGAGGTAGAGGGGAAAAGTGTTGAATTAGTTGAAGGTTTAGATGGTGAAAATTCTAGAGTTGTTAAATTTAAACTCCAAAAAGAACTTAGATCACTTGGAAAAGTTAATATTCTTCCTTGTAATAGAAAATGTGATTTGTTGAATTAGGATAGTAGTGGGAGTAGTCCCACTTAGAATCTTAAATGACATCTATTGCTTTTTGGAATTGTAGGGGGGCTAGGAAGAGTAAAGCCTCTCAATAATTGAAGGTGTTTGTGAGAGACTTTGATATGTTCTTTGTTGGGCCTGTTGAAACTAAGATTTCATCAATTAATAGATTGATTTCAATAGATTCATTGGTGGTAGTCGGGACATCTTCCTTTTTCCTGTGGATGGGTTATCATAAGGTATCATGGTTTGTTGGAGGATAGATATTGCTTATTTTTCAGTTATAGAATCCTCTTCTCAAGTAGTAGTAGAAGAGTTTAGCATTGTTAACAAAGGCATGTGGATGGTTGCTATAATTTATGGCATTAGTGATATTTATAAGAGGAGTTTATGGATAGTCTGGAAGTGCTTTCGGTAGAAAGCTTCCTTCTATTGTGGGAGGAGATTTCTATTGTATTTTATCTCATGATGATAAAAGAGGAGGGAAGAAGTTTGTCCTCTCTCAAGGGTCTCAGGATATGGATATGTTTATGAGCATTTATGATTATCATGAGGTGGGGGTGATTGGTCTCAAATTTACTTGGTGTAATAATAAATGTGGTGGAGCTCATATTTTGGAAAGGTTGGATCATTGCCTTCTGAATTCTACTACTTTAGATGCTATCCAAGTGGCAGTTGTTTGATATCTTGCAAGAGTAGCATCAGATCATTGTTCTATCTTGCTTAAGATTTTTTCTTTTTTTTTTTTGGAAACCAGAACTTTGAAGTTTTAAAATGTTTGGGTGTCCGATCCAACTTTTTCAGCAATTATATTTAATTCATGGAAGAAAAGTGTTCAAGGAAATGTTTTTTAAATCTTAAATAAGAAATTTAGAAGAGCTTTGAAGGCATTATTCTTTTGGAGTAGAGTTAAACATCAAAACTTTATTATTTTGAAGGACCATCTTAAAAAAAAATTAGAATTATAAGAGGAGGAAACTGATTGAGGGGGACTTTCTAAAGATATGCTTTTCTTATTGAAATCTAAGGAGAATGAACTCAATTCTACTCTTGCCTAGCTTAATACACGGTGGAGACAAAGGGCAAAAGTGCAGTGGATGGAAGAAGGATATACCGACTCAAAGTTCTTTCATGCATAAGAATAATAAGAAGAAATAGGAATTGGATCAATCAGGTTAAGGATAATAATGGCTTGTTGGTAGAAGATAAAAACCATTTAGAAGAAATTTTCTATGAGTTCTTTAAAAATAAGTGGAATGAAAGGAAGTGTGTATTAAAGGGTTGGCCTTCTCCTTTGAAGGTGGTTGAAGATTGTGACATGACATTTTTGGAAGCTAATTTCCCTAAAGATGAGCTAGAGCAAGTGGTTAAACAACTGGAGGAAAATAAATCACCAGATAATGTCGAGGTTATTTATTCTTTTATCTAAGATTAATTGTCTATTATTAAAGAAGATGCGGAAGGCCATTAATTTATTTTTATACTTCTAATAAAATGTGTTCTGAGTGAAAGGAAACTATTATGGTGTTCATACCTAAGGTGAAAAACCCTTTCACACCTTCCTATAAGCTTTTTTTTGCCTATTTTTAAGATTGTGGCAAGGATGTTGTTAAATAGGTTGAATCATTTTAATCCTAAAATTATTTCAGAAGACCAATATGCTTGGTGTAAGTTTTTTGCTGATGATATTCTTCTTGTTGATAACACTAGAGAGGGAGTTGAAGGTAAACACAAATTATGGTGGTCAACTTTAGAGTCTAAAGGTTTTTGCTTGAGTAGATCTAAAACTAAATATATGGAGTATAATTTTAGTAGCAGTAGACCTACTGATGGGATTGTGACTTTGGGAGATCAAGTCATTAATTAAAGTACACGTTTTAGATATCTTGGATCTATTGTTCAGAGTGATGGTTAAATTGATGGGAATATTATCAGCATAATTCAAGTTCGATGGTTGAAGTGGAGGAATGCATCAGGCTTATTGTGTGATAGAAATTTTCCCATCAAACTTAAGGGAATTTTCTATAAGATGGTGGTGAGACTAGCAATGCTTTATGGTGCCGAATGTTGGCCATTAGAAGAGAAGCATAATACTAAGTTAAGTGTGGTAGAGATGAGGATTCTTAGGTGGATGAGTGGCTTGACCATTCGAGATAGGATATGAAATGAGCATAAACATGAAAAGGTTGGTGTAGCTCCAATGAAAGATAAAATTAGAGAGAGTCGCCTTAGATGGTTTGATCACATTAAACGGAGGCCTTCAGATGACCCGGTTAAGAAAGTTGAGGTATTAGATTTGACTTATGTTAAGAAAGGTAGAGGTTGACATAAAAAGACTTAGTTAGAAAATATTAGAAATGATCTTTCTTTATTAGATTTAAATGAGAATTTGACTTTTAACCGAACACAATGATGAAAAAGGATTCATGTATCCAATCCAATGTAGTAGTACAAAGGCGTAATGTTGTTATTGTTATACCAATATGCTTTTGTTAAAGGTCGTTCTTTATAAGATCACATTTTACATGCCCAAGAGTTATTTGATAAGTTCAGATTTTCAAAAAAAAAAAGGGTTGATGACGATCAAAATTGATATGGAATAGTCTTTTGATAGTATGAGATGGTCTAATCTAAAGCAAGTAATAGAATATTTTAGTTTACCATTAAAATTCTCAGATATTTTACTTGAGTGTGTAGTAGATCCAAAATTTTCTATTATGATTAATGGTAACAATTCTAAATTATTGAGGCTAGAAGTGGGTTTAGACAAGGTTTCCCTTATCTACATATCTTCTCATTATTTGTTTCCAATTGTTTTTTGATGCTTTTGCTTGAAGAAAAAGGAGTGTTTGTATTAAGGTGGCTCCAAATTCACAAAATAAATTCTCATTTAATTTAAGTAGATGATATTGTTATTATTTTTTAAGCTAATCATACGAGTGTGAAGAAAGTGAGTAAAAATATGAGAGATTACTGCAAATGGTCTAAAAAAAGGTTTATATTGAAAGTGCTCTGATGGCACTTTGTTTGGGATATTAAGCCTTTATGAACTAGTTCGAAGGCTAATCAAGAGGGGGGTGAATTGATATTTTAAAAAATCTTTTGATCAAAACACAATATTAAAACAAAAACCAAGATTCACCACAGAAACCAAAGTGCGAAAATTAAATGCAGAAGCAGTAATAAAGAACACAGAAATTTATAGTGGTTCAGTCAACACGACCTACGTCCACTCCCTAGAGGCTCCCTCCAAGTATTGCACTAAACTAAGTGTCTCTCCTTTTTCCCCCACAGTAAGGCAGAGAAGCCTTTACAAACCTCCTTTCCACCAACCCAGGTGAGGCAGAGAACCCAACTCATTTTGCTTCCTCCAGAAGCAGGAAGAAAACCCAAGTCCTTCTGCTTCCTCCTAAAGCAGGAAGAGAACCTTGATCAGATGCTGAAGTTTACCTCTCTAGAACCCCCAAGGAACTAATTACAATGATTGGAGAAGACGACGATGGATCCTTGCTTGGAGCAACCTTTGTGAACCCCCTCACAAACTCTCTCTTACAATAACCTCTCTCTCTCTTTCCCTTGCTCTCCCTCTCCTTTTGTCTATCTCAGGTCAAAACAGTAGCAAAAGATGTTCTAATAGGTAGAACATGTTCTTTTAAATTGAAGAGCTTCATAATAGCTCATTAATTACAACTTGCCAACTTTATCATCCAGGATGATATAAATATCGTCCTGTATGATCATTGCAAATTAAGCTCAATCAGCCAAGACGATCTGGAATGATCAGAAGAAATTTTTTCATATTGTCCGTAATGATGAAATATCATCTTGTACGATTAGTACAAATCATGGAATATCATCCATGATTAGATAATTGCATTGAAAGGATGTCTGGGTGATTGAAAAATAGCTTGATCATCTAGGCCGATCATGGAATATCATCAACTTTATCATCCAGGATTAGATAATTGCATTGAAAGGATGTCTGGGTGATTGAAAAATAGCTTGATCATCTAGGCCGATCTCACGATCATCCGGGACTATTAGTTCAAATCCACGAAAATCATCCAGAATATCGCTCTGAATAGAAGCTATCCGATATATGATCATCTAGGAACAACTAAGGTTTTTGAACTGATTATCCCAGACAATCTGCGATTATCCAGGACAATGTGATCATATCAATCAATCCTTAATTGCTTTCTTTAATTATCAGATTATTTTAGGCATAATTGTGTTGCATTGTCCAGGACGATGACCTGGGTGATGTCTAAAAATAAATAATACCTAAATAGATCTGGAGGTTGATTCTTTCTTATTTGAGCCTATCATCCTGGTTGATACAAATATCATATAGAAGGATGTGCTTAATGACGGCTTCCTTAACCAAGATGCCCTAATTAGGGTTTCTATTTTCAGCTGATCATCCAGGACGATAGTTGGATCATCCAAATGATGTGAGCAAAAATAGAGAACTCTAAAAGTAGTTAGAAAAATTCCCCCAAATGTGTGTGTGTGAAATGTTACTTAGCATCAGGAACCATATATATTACAATAGACTCAAGAAAGGAAAAAAAAGATTTATAAACTGACTTAGACCTAGTCTACCCAATCTTGAGCTGGTTTAAATTACATTCTGATCTTTATGAACCTAAAATGTTAGTAGGCAAGGCACTCATAGAGAAATAGAAGTGTTTGCTATCATCAAAATCATATTCCATGAAAATAGATTTGCAAAAATCTCCCCCTTTTTAATGATGGAAAATAATTAAATAATCAAATTTAAATAAAATGAAAAAAACTACTACAAACACTACACCCCCTTTTGACATCACGAAAAAGGAGGAAAAGTCCAAAAAACTCTACAAAAAAGAATGAAGGCAAAGTTTTGTTTTTTTAATTAAAGCATGAATATGACATAGTCTCCATGTGATTGATTTTAAAGATTTGTAAGACCAATGAGTTAACAACGTTAAAATCTAAAAAAGATGGTAAAATATCCAATCTTATTAACTCTTAGCTCATACTTCTCTCAGGGCAAAACCGTCTTTTGTAATCAAAAGACCTAATTTAGAAAAATCAATTGGATAAGAAAAAGAGATTTGTTCAAGACTTGATTTCAGAAAAATATCTTATAGAATAATGTATCTAAGTAATTTGTCACAATCACAAAAATTTGATATCAAGCCTTTGTAAATCTCAAGTGATACATGAATTCTTCTAAGTTTTTAAAAGTTCAAAAAGAGTAGAGAACTTGCTTTTGGTGGACTCATTTTATGCCTCTTATCAATTTGAATGGCGTACTTTGAGCATCTTTTTATTTTTGATACACTTTGTGTATACTTTCAATTTGGCGTCATTGCGCATCTTTTATTTTGGCATCATTGACCACTTTTTTTTTTTTAATTTTTGCAAGCTATATTTCTTTTCAAAACTTTTAAATATTCTTAGTTGTGAGGATATTTTCTAGATATTAGAGAAGAAAAACTCACTCTCTAATATAGGGAAGAAGAAACCACAAAGCAGAATAAAAAATTATATGATAAATATAATGACAGGATAATAAGAAATCTTGAAGTAATATAAGGACTTTGATCATTATAAATATAATCTAGATTATTGTAGCAAGGTAGAAAAGATCTCAATCACAAAGTCCAGTTGTTAATTTGAGATAGACTTTTGTTTAGAAAAGAAAATCACACCACTAAAGTAACTCATCTCTTACTTTCCTTAGAAAAAGGGTGGTGTCTACACTTCCCTTAACAAAATTCCTCTTTAGTAAAAATGTGCTAAGCCTCTCATACCAAGCTCTTGGTTCCTGTTTTAATCCATATAAGACCTTTTTTAATTTGAAAAAATAATTTGAAAATTGGGAACTCTCAAAACCTGGGGGTTGTTCTAGAAACACATCCTCTTTTATTACCCCATTTAAAAAGGCACTCTTCACATCCATTTGGTAAATCTTAAATCCCTTATAACAGGAAAAAGCTAGTAGCACTCTAATGGCTTCCAATCTAGCTACAGGGGCAAAGGTTCCTCAAATCAATCCCTTCTATTTGTTTGTACCCCTTGGCTATCAATCTTGTCTTATTCCTAACCAACACTAGAATCATTCATCTGATTCTTAAAGACCAATTTGGTTTCAACTACACTTTGTCCCTTTAGCCTTTTTACAAGCTCCCAAACATCAATCCTAATAATTTGGTTTAATTCCTCTTGCATACCTAAGATCCAAAACTTATCAAATAAGGCTTGATTAATATTGGTAGGTTTAGTCATTGAGATAAAGGCAGAGTGGTTCACCTCCTTCCTAAGTCCAAGCCTAGTCTTAACACCTTTAGAGGGGTCTCCTAAGATCAGTTCTTTATGATGAATCAAAGAATATCTCCAATCCCTAGGCAAAGTGTATGTAGGATCAACCCTTTCCTCTAGATTTGAATTTTCTACTCATTGGGTAATCTCTCCTACTCCTTCTACTCTCTTCTCAAAAATTTCAACTCCTTTAACACCATCTTCATCCTTAATTCTAGACTCCTTAAAATTAGATTCATCAAATACTACATGTGTAGTCTCCTCCACCATCAATGTTCTTTTATTAAACACCCTAAAGGATTTCCCAACACTTGAGTAAATTAAGAACACTCCATCAGATTTTGGATCAAATTTTTCTAAGTGTAACTTTCCATTATTATGATTAAAAACCTTACAACCATAGACATGGAGGTGGGAAAGGTTGGGTGTTCTACCCTTAAGGATCTCATAGGGTGTCTTATCAATTTTGGCTCTAACATTTATCCTATTAAGCAAAATGAAGCAGCACACTCAAAATTATTTAAATCAAACATGTAAATATTATTGATCCATTTTCCCTACAAAATAGTGTTATTATTTAAGCTTATAATGTAAGTGTTTGCTTAGAATTTTATGATAAAGCCCTTTTTGTAAAGCTGATTGATGCTGAGCAAGTTGTGTTTCAGTCCATCTACAAGCAAAATATTTTCAATCAAAAGATTTTTAGAATTTTCAATTATACTTGAGCCCACCACTTTTCTAGTGGTTTTATCTCTAAGAGTAACCTTACCTCCTGCCCTAGTCTCCAGTAAAATGAATTGATTAGCATCTCCAATCATATATCATGTGCATCATCTATCCAGGTACCACAAACTCTCACGAGGCCTTTTGTGAGAGTTTGCCTCCAAAATATTAAATGTCAGATTTAGGAACCCAAATAGATTTGGATCCCTTCTTATGAAAAGAAGAATGCAATGCATTTGTGTTATGTTGTGAAACATGCAATTTTGGTCTCCATACCCAATGTGTACTATGGTGAACAGTACAAGTGTGTGAAATGTGTCCTAGCATGCCACGTGAAAAATATCTAACTCCAATAAAAGGATTTACTAATCTATTTGGGTGGTGATGCCTCTTATTAACATTATGTGATGAATGCAATATTGGTTTATTTTTAAAAACTTTGATATTTATTTTTAGTAAATCGTGCTCATCAATCAAATCAGAATTCTTTTTATTTAACTCATCAAATTCATCAAGTAAAGACATGTGATTGATATCAAGTAGAATGCGATCTTTACTTAAACTTTCATGATCTCTTTGCAAATTCAAAAACTCTAATTTTTAACTAGCATGCTCTTTCTTAAGTTTCTTATATGATGCATGAATTCTCTCACAAATTTCAACTAATTGATCATAGGTTGGTTTACATACCTCTTCTTGATCTGATTGACCAAGATGATCACCCATTAAGCACAAATTTATTATCTCCTCTTCAGCTTCAGTCTCAAATGAGTTAGATATAGAATCTGCCCAGAAAGTTTTTTGGTGCTGCTTCTTGTCTTTCCTGTATTTGGATTTCTTCTCACCCTTCTTCTTGCTTATGTGCTCTTTAAGTGTAGGACAATCAGCTTTAACATGTCCAGACTTCCTGCATTCAAAGAAAATAATATCAGAAGAACTTTTATAATTTTTGCTATCCTTACCTCATTTCCATTTTTTATAATACTTACTGTTCTTCCTGAAAAAGCTTTTAAATTGCCTAGTACATTATAGTTTTCATATTCGAAAGAATCAGTGTATGTGTTGTTGGCTTTTAGTACCACAGTTTTCTCCTTTTTTTCTCACCTCCATCAAGATTTCTTTGATTCACCACTTTCTCGTAAGCAATGAGTGATTCAAATAAGCTATCAATCGAATAAGTATTTAAATCTTTAGACTTTGTAATTGCAGTGATCTTAGCATCAAGAGAAGAAGGCAAGCATCTCAAAATTTTATTAACTCTTTCATAATTAGTTATCTCTCTTCCTAAAGCATGCAATGAGGTGTCAATTTGAGAAAACCTTGTATACATGTCATAAATTGATTCAGAAGGTTTTATACAAAAAAGTTCGTAGTCATGCAACAAAATATTCAATCTAGATAGTTTAACTTCATTGATTCCTTCATAAGTTACACAGAATCTATCTCAAATTTCTTTACCAGTTGCACAAGTTGAAACACACATATAATATTCAGATTTTAAAGCACAGAAAAAATAGTTCAAGCATTTTGCATTAAGTTATGCTAACTCTCTTTCATCAAAAGTCCATTCAGTAAAAGAAACTTCAGTTTTAATTCAATTAAGTTCATGAGAAGGTGGTATATAACCTTCTTTAACAAGCATCCAAAAACGATAATCAAGCTATTGTAAAAATGTAGACATGCAAGTTTTCTAAAAACCAAAAAGAATATTATCAAATAAAGGTGGTCATGTAATAGAATATTCTTCCATTGTATTACGATTAGTAAAGTTAGCCATCGATGAAAATTCAAAAGTTTTCAAAAACTAGATTTTATTAATCCCATTCTGATACCACTTGAAAGTGCTCTGATGGCACTTGGAAGTTCATTAGGGATGTTAAGCCCTTATAAACTAGTCCCAAGACTAACCAAGAGGGGGGAGAACTAGTATTTTAAAAAATCTTTTGATCAAAACACATTATTAAAACAAAAACCAAGATTCTCCATATAAACCAAAGTGCAGAAATTAAATATGGAAGTAGTAATAAAGAACACATAAATTAATTATGGTTTAATCAACACGACCTACATCCACTCTTCAGAGGCACCCTCCTAGTATTGCACTAAACTCAATGTCTCTCCTTTTTCCCCCACTGTAAGGAGAAGAAGCCTTTACAAACCTCCTTTCTACCAACCCAAGCGAGGCACAGAACCTAACTCATTTTGCTTCCTCTAGAAGCAGGCAGAGAACCCAACTCCTTTTGCTTTCTTCTGAAGTAGGCAGAGAACCTTGATCAGATGCTGAAGTTTATCTCTTTAGAACCCCCATGGAACTAAGGAAAATGACTGGAAAAGATGATAATGAATCCTTGCTTGGAGAAACCTTTGTGAACCCCCACACAAACTCCCCCTCACAAGATCCTCTCTCTCTCTCTCTCTCTCTCTCTCTCTCTCTCTCTCTCTCTCTCTCTCTCTCTCTCTCTCTCTCTCTCTCCCCCTTGCTCTCCCTATCCTCTTGGCTCTCTTAGGTTAAAAAAGCAATAAAATATGTTTTAAAGGGTAGAATAAGTGCTCTTAAGTAAAAGAGCATTAAAATAGCTCATTAATTGCAACTTGCTAACTTTATTATCCAGGATGATATAAATATCATCCTGTACGATCAGTACAAATTAAGCTTAATCAACCAAGATGATCTGGGTCGATCAGAAGAAATTTGTTCATATCATCCAAGATAATAAAATATCATCTTGTATGATTAATACAAATTGTGGAATATCGTGCAGATAATCGCACTGAAAGGATGCCTGGATGATTGAAAAATAGCTTGATCATCTAGTTCGATCTCACAATCATCTCGAATGATTAGTTCAAATATGTGAAAATATATCCAAAACATCACCCTGAATAGAAGCTGTCCGATATGTGATCATCCAGGAACAACTAAGATTTTTGAACTGATCTTCCTAGACGATCCTACGATCATCCAGCATGATGTGATTATATCAATCAAGCCTTAATTGCTTTCCTTAATTATCAGATTAATTTAGACATAATTATGTTGCATCGTCTATGATGATGGCCTGGATGATGTCCAAAAATAAATAATATCTAAATAGATCTGGCGACTGATTATTTTTTATTTGAGCCTATCATCCCGGCTGATATAAATATCATCCAATATGATGTACTTAATGAAGGCTATCTTAACCAGGATGTCCTAATTAGGGTTTTTGTTTTCAGTTGATCATCTAGGATGATAGTTGGATTGTCCCAGATGATATGAGCAAAAACAAAGAACTCTAAAGCAGTCAGAAAAATTCCCCCAAATGTGTGTGTGCAAGGTTACTTATCATCAGGAACAATATTTATTATAATAGACTCAAGAAAGGAAAAAAAAAATATTTACAAACTGACTCATACCTAGTCTACCCAATCTTGAGTTATTTCAAATCAAAGTCTGATCTTTGTGGTACTGAAATATTAGTAGGCAAGAAAGTCATAGAGAAACAAAAGTGTATGCTATCATCAAAATCATATTCCTTGAAAATAGATTTGCGACAAATATTCTAAAATCTTCTATTCTATTTGGGAAGTCAGTTAAAAGGAGAACAAGGAATGTTTTTTTCAAGACTCTTGGGCTTCAAGGTTGTTGGTGAAATGTACTATCTTGGTGTTAAGATTGCTTTAAGGAGATTAATTTTTTTAGATTTCCAAAATTGTTGGAGAAAGCATTAAGTAGATTGAATGTTTGGGGAAATAGGTTTATTTTTCTTGCAGGAAAGTTTCTTCTTGTTAATTCAACATTTCTTTCTCTTCCTATTTTATCATCACAATCATTAGTTCCTATGGGAGTTTTGGATGATTTTGATAAAATGTGTAGAAATATTTTATGGCACAAGTATGATGGTAATAAAGGGCTCTATTATGTTTCTTGGGATTTCTTATGTAAATCAAAGAATTGGGGTGGACATGGTTTGCAATTCGTAGCTATAATAGTTGGTCCTTTGAGGGCTAAATTTTCTTGGAATTTTATTTCAAAGCTAAATTCTCTTCTTAATAGGACATTGGTGTCAAAATATGGAAAGGATATTTGGAATTATGAAACAAAGAATTATTTTTCATCAAGGTGGAAGATCATTCTGAATGGAGCAAATTTTCTTCATCTTATTGTTATATGGTAGGTTTTCAGAAGTTGTGATGTTATTACCATAAAAGATGCATGGATTTTTCATAAGAGTAATGAGAAGTGGCCGACGTATGTTGAAGATATGAATGAAGTTACTAAATATCTTTTAGGATTCATCTGAGACGAGAAGTGGAATGAATCCAAGCTAAAGTTGTTCTTTAGACAACATTTGGTTGATTTAATTATGTATGTTCCTATCCACTCAGAGTTACAAAAAAAATAGTTGGAGCTTTTATCTAAGTGTTTTAGAAAGTTTATTTCTGCTCTAGCATTGGAGAAACAAAATGAAGACATTGGGGAAGACATATATTGGAGTTGGACTAAGAAACTCAAGTTAAGGCTTCGTATTGAGTTCTTTTGGTGGCGGTTAAACATTAATGCAATACCCTTAAACAATTTTATGATGGTAGCTCATCATTAAGAGCAGCTAATTCTATCAGTTTTTTTGTTACATCTTATCGAATTAATCTGATTTTGGAAAATTGGGGTGTGAATCAACTGTATCAGTTGTCTCGTTATTCTTGGCACCCTCCCCGAATGGATTAAGGCCAATATTGATGCTTCCTTGTTAAGAACAAATAAAGTGGGCATAGGTGGAGTGTTCAGATATCATAAATGAAGATTCTTGTGTGCTTTTGGGTTCGGCTCTCTTCACTGGGACAGTTCAATAATGGAATTGTTATCAATTAAATCTTTGAGGAAAATTCTACAAGAGTGGATACTTGAAGCTAAAGGTATCATTATAGAAGTTGATAACTATAATGTTATCAAATATATTCAAAGTATGTTGAATAAGGAAGAAGTCGAGGACATCTTAAAGCTGAATGATTTATCTATTCTTAGTGATTTTAATCAAGTGTTATTTCATTTTTCGAATAGGATTTCCAATAAGTTAGCTGATTTTTGTGCTAACTGCACTTTTTTAGATTTGTTTTGGATGATGTTAGCTGTAATAATATTCCTCCTTCCTTTATTTCATTGTAAAAGGAGGAATGGGATTGGAGTTCAATCACTGAGTAGGTTATAACTAGTTCTTTTAATAAATTGATAATTGCTTTCTTAAAAAAAAACATTAACACATCTTTAAAAGTATTTTTTTAAAATAAAAAACTTACAAAAAATTAAAAAAATATGCTGCTACTTTTTATACACATGTTGATAGCACATTTTTTGAATAAGAGCAACTATAACTTTATTTAGAACTGTGAAGTGTCATAAATCTAAGATATGGTAGACATAAATGTTGTTGCATCTAGGAGTATTCACGGTGGTAGAGAAATATAAAATTAATGTCTTAACTTTGTATGAAAATTCGGCACACAATCAGATAGGAGAGAGGGTGTAGCATTCATATGAGACACTAAGACTTTTACGTGAAAAACCCCTGAAATGGGGGAAAAACCATGGGGTCTAGACCATTTTGAATGAATCCACTAGTATTGCTGTTGATTACAAATGAGACCCTTCCTTGGTTGAAGGCTTTGGCTTGATGTACATCATATGGAGTACATTACATTGTAGGAATACAAAGAATCCCTGTTGACATATTCGTTTGGTCAAAAGGACTATGGCCTGGTGATGAAGGTTAGGAGAATCATAGTTGGTGGGTGACAGAGGTTATAAAGACCATTCTCTAGCGACGGAGGTTAGAAGGACTATAGTCGGTGGGTGACGTAAGTCAGGAGGACCGTAGTTGATATGCGATGGAGGTCAGAAGTGTTGAATCTAGTAATTAGGTTGTTAAGCCTAAGTGAATGTCCCAAGGCTACCAAGAGGGGGGTGAATTGGTAGTTTAAAAAATTTTAAACCCTCTTTTGAAAATTATTGAACCGAAATAAAAATTTCTTTTAAGTTTTGTAGAAAAATATTTTTCAACCATAGAGTTTTTTAAAACTAAATTTTAAAGTGCAGAAACGTAAAAACAGTAAAGTAAATGACACCAGATTTATAGTGGTTCGGTCTAAAACTAGACCTACATCCACTCCCCAGAGGCACCCTTTGAGTATTGCACTAATACCAATAGTGACTCTCCTTTTGCACCCACAGCAAGGCGGAGAAGCCTTTACAACACACTCTTTTCACCACTCCCTGGTGCGGCAGAGAACCGTCCGTCCTTTTACACTATCCCCAGTGTTGGCAGAGAACCGTCCGTCCTTTTACACTATCCCCAGTGTTGGCAGAGAACCGTCCGTCCTTTTACACTATTCCAAGTGTTGGCAGAGAACCGTCTTCCTTTCACACTCTCCTAGTGTGGGCAGAGAACCCTTCGGCTGTTTACACTCTCCAAGTGTAGGCAAAGAACCCTTCGGCTGTTCACACTCTCTAAGTGTCGGCAGAGAACCGGATCTCCTTGACAGATCTTCTTACAAGAATCTAGAAGGAAGAAAGAAAAGAGTGAAGTAATCCAAATTCACAAGTAGAGACTCTTACCTTTGAAGTCCAAGTGAAGCCTTCTCGCTCCAGTGGTAGGAATCCTCCCTTGAATGATCTCTTCCACTCTCTCCTTAGCTATTCTTTCAAGAGGCACGAAGATCAAATGACAAAAAAGATAGGATGGCAGTCTAATTTGGACTATTTATACAAAAGACAAGAAAACCTGCCCAAAAACTACAAGTTTTCAATTCTGTACGCAGTGGATCGTCCTGTACGATCGTAGATCGTATTGGACGATTTTACTTAAATGATTTGAAACGACCCTATTTGAATATGTGTACGAAATGTCTTCATACAGCTGATCGTCCTGTACGAATTAGGTTCGTCCAGTACGAACGATTATTTCATGGTCAGTTCTAGAAACTGCTGAAAACTGTTCTAAGTCGGTTAATGGTTTGGACGAGAATATGTTCGTCTGGACGAAATTTTTCCAGAGAACCAATCGTCCTGGACGATTCTTGACTTTGTCTGGACGAAAATTTTCCAGAGGACCAATCGCCATGGACAATAATTTATTTTCGTCTGGACGAAAATTTTCCAGAGACCTGATCGTCCTGGACGATTTTTAATTTCGTCTGGACGAAATTTTTCCAGAGGACCAGTCGCCACGGACGATAATGTAAATTCGTCTGGACAAAAATTTTATAGTGAACCAATCGTCCTAGATGATAATTAATTTCATCCTTGATGAATAGGACTTAGAAAAAAAATTTCGAGCAAGTTCCTATTCGTTCCATGTGCTCTATTGGAGATAACTGTCTGATCGTCCCGTACGATAGGATATCATCCCGTACGATCAGTATAAAATTTTTATGATCTCCTTATGTGTATGTGTATGTTTTTATTCACTCAATTACAATCACTCCCTTTCAAATTTAATTCAAAGAAAAATGCAAGTTTCAAATTAACAAAGTATCTCATGTTGAATTTGATTTGAAGTTTTCGTAGTCTGGAGTCTGATTTTCCCAAAATGTTAGTACACACAAGAGAAAATACAAATCTTCTTAAATTGTTAGGAGATAACTACATATTTGAACAATAATGTTTGGAATCATCAAAATTATACAAGTTGCAAAAATGTAAAGCATTCAAATAGCAACTATTTCTAACAATCTCCCCTTTTTGTTGATGGTAAAACAATTATTATTTGTATGGTTTTTAATTTAAACAAATCTCCTATCTCCTAAACTCCCCCTGAATTGATGAATACATGAAAATAAGGAGGCATTTTGAAGCAAAGAATAATATTTTTGTTTTTCAAAAATTTTTAACACAAACAATCACAAAGTCAAACACACAAAAGCAAAATGCAAACAGAATAATCAAAACAAAACAAACAGAACACAATAATTTCTCTCCCTTTTTGACAATAATAAAAAGTGAAGAAGAAATAGACGAGAAATGTAAGTAATTATATGAAATTCATTTGAAAATTTAATATAAATGGTGATTGACATAAGGTATGTAATTTTAAACTAAAAACATTAGGTCAATCATAGAAAATCATAAAATTTAAGAAGTGATATAACATTGTAAGTAAGAAGAATTTTTCAAGGACATGATTCAATTTAGACATTCGAATATAGAAAATCATTACAAGAGAGATGTAAAAAAAAAAATTATATTTCAAAGTTCAATGGAATATAAATGAATATAAGATCAATTTGAATTAAGAGATTGAAAGAATTTGGAAAGAAGAGAATTACCACATGTGGCGCTTTGCGCATCTTTTTCAAATTTTTGGGCACATTTTTGTGCATCTTTTGACATTGGGCTAATTTTGTGCATCTTTTTCACATTGCAAATCTTTGCGCATTCCTTTTGATTTTTGTATTTTTTGTACAATTTTCAAGAGTAATTGAGACCAATTCTTTTCAAAATCAATAATCTAATATTTCAAATATTTCTAAGTGCATAAATATCACTTGAGCATAGAAATACTAAATAAGAAAACATCTAAATTGCAATAATAATATTAACTTTTATGTAGTCTAAATGAATAGATATGAATTTAAAAGTTCTAATTACAACAAGTTATAAACAACTTTTAAATTTAGAAAGACTAGATTTTCTAATATAAATAATCTCAAATTACAATCTAATTTAAGCACAATGAAGATTAAATAATACTAATGAAATTCATAAAAATTAACTACATTCCAGAAACAAATCAAATTTTAAACAAGTACAACCTCCATTGATATTAATGAAAGGATTACACATTTCATAATATCTAAAAATAAGTAAGAAAATATACTGAACTTAAAAGAAAAAACAAACATAAAAATAAACACTTAAAATAAAAACAGACACAACAAAACATAAAACACGAGTACAACAAACACAAAGAAATTCATCTCTACTGTTCTGGAAGAGGAGGAGGAGGAGGAATCCCGCCAAAAAGGTTGAAGTAGGAGGCCATCAACATTACATTGATATTAATTTCATGTACTTCATTTCTAATGTTACCAATATCTTGTTGCTGTTGTTTAAGTTGAGCATCAAATTGATCAAACCTTTGATCAACATGAGTCACTAATCTATCAAATCTTTCAATCAGATTTTTATAATCTGACCTGAGGTGCAGAAGTTTGATCTCCTTCTTCTTCCTCTTCTAAAGCACTGGCATGTGCTTTTCCTTTTTTCTCCTTGAAAAGCAATCTGAAGAAAGCATCATTATAGTACACTGGCTCTTCGTATTCATCATCAGGATGCACTAAATTATATTTCTTTTCCAAAATATATGTGACTAAGTGTCCTAATGAGATGTTCCTTTTTCTCTTCTGTTATGCATGTCCTATTTCTGAAAGCCCACAGATATGATCTATGATAAGTTGGGCTTCGTCAATAGGATGACATTCTATAATCAAAAAGGTTAGAATAGAAAGGAGAGGGGTAATATTAATCCTATCACCAGCTTTAGGAATGATTGAAGATCGAAGAATATGTTGGATGATTCGGGCAT
>JADPUM010000502.1:0-25000 GCA_016618105.1 Dendrobium huoshanense | reverse complement strand
CATTGAGGAACATCGCAAGCCATGCCCACCCATATTTCAAGCCATGAGGATTTTTAAAGCCATCGATCTCCGTCTGCCAAAGCAATTATGGATTAATATAGCATCCTATGTTAACAATAACGTAAAGCAATATAATTACAAAGTCAGCCTCTCATGATGCTTATATAGGTTATTGATGCATACTCCAAAAAATATCTTGATCGGGCACAAATCTCGAGGCAAAAGCTAGTTGGAAACTTCAAAAATTAATTTCGGGAGCATATGAGCTCTGATTTCAGCGAGCTTACAGTCAAACTGAGCGTCTCGGAAATACGAATCCAATGACACCAAATTCGACCCAATCCGAGCCCAATTGATTCCAAATCAAGGGCTCAAAGCGCTGTTGGAAGGTTCAAACCGCAATTTGAGTTACCAAACGGTCTCCGATTTTGACGAGCTTATACTCGAATTGAACGGCTCGACGAGACGAATCCAACGAGCCCAAGATCGCCAAATTCCGACATCATTAAGGCCTTCAAATATCCAACGAACGGTGCATGATCAAAGGATTCGATATCGGCCGTCCATTCAAAACACTCCCAATTCGCCCCTGATCTCACGCCTATTTACGGGCTATGCCACTCCAGAAAAACTATAAATAGAGCCCTCATTCTACACCAAGGGGACTCAAGTGAAGAGAGAGAAGAAGAAGAGAAGAAGAAGGAAAAGGGGAAAAGGTGATTCCTCTCCTCCTCGACCACCGCCGGAGCTCTTCCCGCCGCCTGAATACGCCGGAACTCTGCCGGATTTTTGGGAAAAGCCGGGAATTTGCAGAAGTTTGTAACTTTGTGAGAAGTTGATTGTAAACTGATCGTCTTGATTTGTAAGACCGATCGACCTTTGTACCTCAAACAAATACTAGTGGAATTGTGCAACTGGGCGAGGCCCCGTGGTTTTTTCCCTCTTTCGGGTTTTCCATGTAAAAACCTTGGTGTTCACTTCTCTTTTCTGCTTGTGTGTTAAATTTACGTGCAACGCTCGGACGCGAATCTACAAACTCTACCGCTGCGTATTTTCTAACACGCAACAGTTATATTTCCATATCCGATTATTAGGACAATTATGGAAGATGGAAGTAATAAGAATAAATTTTCAGTAAAATGGAATAACAATAAAGAACCTGAATCAAAGCAGCATATAATTTCATACAAGATTCAACGCGATTCAAGAATTCCTCTGTGCTTTCAACCTCCCCATCTTCTTCTCGGTAACCCAACATTTTCCAATAATCCTTGGTTTGTGAAGCTACCTGCAACAGTAGCAAAATTTTATAATGAAGAAAGCAACTTTATCCATAACAAGTTTTAGCTGTAGATATAAACATCAATTTTATGTTACCATAATAACCAGCATCAAATAAGTAGCACGCTTTGGCAGAAAAACTCCAACGCAGGTCACGTAAGGTCTTTTGTAATGCATCCAATAGCTGGGAACTTTAGTAGTACCATTATTTTAAAGAAACGAAGTTTTAGGAAAAAAAGAATTTTTATGCGATACAAGTCAATAGAGGAACATTGTAAGGTCGGAAGATATTGTAGTTCGGTTTGTTTGAAATGGGACAAAGATAGCTAGCCAAATACATCAATTATCAAATCACCAAGATTTAATAAGAAAATAGTTGAGTAATTATCATCATCAACACCATTAGAGTTATCCCAACTATTTATCTTTATTAATTCTAATTCATCTTGTATTTTTATTAAGTATTATATGAGACATTAAACATATTTTGTGCAACTTTGTTTACATAAATCAATTTTTATTATCTTCGCTCTATCCAAGCCTCCGTCCTAATCTTTCAACATTATTTTTGTCTACCAAATTATTCCAGTATCTTATATTCTTTGTACATTTCATTGACAGCATGTTTGAACAACCATTACCTAGAGAGCATCCGGGAGCAAGCATGCACTGGCGAGATCCCAAGCATGCTAATAAGTGGTAACATCTGCTGCTTGTAGGCGTTGGTGCATGCTCACACCAGCATGGGGAGGAAGGGAAGTTAGTAGGGTGCGGTTTAATAAATTAAAAGTACGTCGGCCTTCAAATGACCCAATTAGGAGAGCAAATATATTAGATTTAGCCTATGTTAAAAAAGATAGATAAAGATCTAAAAAGACTTGATTAAACAATATTAGATTTAAATGGGATTTTGAATCTTAACAGGACAAAGGAAATAAAATGATTCACGTAGCCGAACCCACATAATTCGATAGAGGTTTGCGTTGTTGTTATTGTACAAAACTTGTCATGTCTTTACCAAAGCTTAAAATTATTGACCTTCTCTACAAAAAAGGAAAAAAGCATCAAGAGTTTTAAAAATGCTTACCTAAAATGTTATTTTCAAACACGTCTGCACCGAACTATATTATTATAATATATCATACTAAACTGCATTGCGTTGATGAAGATTTCAACATAATCCCATTCATCACGAGAAGATTCTCATTATAAAGGCCAGAAAGAAAAAAAAACTTTAGAAGAGTTGCTACAGAGAAGAAACTGACATTATTAAGTAGTCTTATTAAGTTACTTTAAATCAATTGTAAAACCTTCTGAAATGACATGAATAAAAAGCATTGGAGTTAGCAGCTTCCAGATGGAACAAGGATAATAACTCACATCTGAAGCTTGTAGATGCTTCGGAACGGTGTAAATGCAAGCTCTATGGAACTCGGCTAGTACAAAATCCATCACATTTGGGACCTACAAAAGGATGAACTCATAAGGTAGACGTTGCAAGAAAAAACCAGTTAAGCTTTTTAACAGAACTGGCGTGACAATACGGAATAAAAAAACGGAATCTTTTATTGCAACTATGTTAAGGCTCCATTATCAAAATGAGAACGAGAATAATGTTTCTACTTAGGATGAGTCATAACCGAACACCCTTTCCTCCTTCATCCCCTGCTCCCTCTCCTAGACAATAATAAGATTAATTATTTGATTTTGGGGTGGATAAAATTTTACAAATACTCCCTCCAATTTAACCATATGATTGTAGAGCTTTATAACTCAATTAATGTTTGGTTTGTCATTTCCACTGTGCAGGCTTTTTTTTTTCTTTTTTTTGCACAGCATCAATATAATGCATTATCAAATATGACCATATTGAATAAATTATAATTCAAAAATATTCTTTAATGAAGAATTAGAAATCAAAAAAAGTTTTATAGAATGAAACCGAACATGCACCAGAACCAATTCAAGTAGGTGGATCTTAAATAGAACAAACGTAAGAACATGAATCTAAATCTGAATTGAATAAGAGACACAAATAAATTAAACTTGAATAAGAATTGAAGATATTCCTAGTTTTAGAACTGAGCAGATCTTAACCTAAATTGAATAAGAGGATAACATATGAACCAAACTAAACTTAGAATTTGAAGATATTCCTAGTTTAGAATTAGACAAATCTTTACCTGCTTATGTTTTTAAATAATATGAAGATCTGATAATGTAACTTAATGCAAATTGTTATGCCTTTTATTATTTATCCTAGTCAAGCTGAGTTTATTAAAAAAATAATTTCTTTTGATAATATTTTGTTGGCTGCTAATTTACTTAGGGATTTTAATTGCAAGGCTTATGTGAAGTGTTTTTGTGCTAAACTTGATATTCATAAGGTTTTTATATGATCTCTAGAGATTTTTTTATTTAGGTTGGCTCAGAAGGGTTTTCCTATGGTTTTTATCTAGTAGATTAAAGGGTGTATTGACCATATTTTTTTCTCTGTTTTTAATGGTGCTTTAAATGGGTTTTTTTGCTCTTCTTCAGGTCTTCATCAAGGTTGTCCTCTTTTTCTTTATTTGTTTTGCATTGTTAAGGAGGTCTTATCTAATTTGTTAGAAGATAAGTCTAAACATGTAAATTTTGAGAGCATCAATGCTGGCGAGAATTCCATTTCTCATCTTCTCTTTGTAGAAGATGTTTTTTGCTTTTGGGAAAGGCTCTATTTCTAATGCTAGAAGGCTGAAGGAGATTCTGGATTATTTCTCTTGTTGCATTGGTCTTTATATTAACCATAATAAAAACATGGCTATTTTTTATAATCATTATTCTGATGCTGAGAATATTGGTCAGATCTTGAATGTGACTATTTATAGTAATTCTCTGAAATACATTGGGTTGCCTCTTTATTGTAAAAGGCTTTCTTTCACTGATTATCAATCTCTTATCAGTGAAGTTACTGATCTACATGTTAGTTGTAGAGCTAAAGTTCTTTCTTTAGCTATGAGAAATCAATTTCTTAACTTTACCATTAGTAATTTTGTTTCATACTGGATTAGAGGCCTTAATCTCATTAAGTTCTGTTATAAATTTATCAAGAAGTTTTGTTCTAATTTTCTTTTTTTCGGAGAGGCCTCAACTAGAAAAATCCATATAATTATATACCTGAGAATGTTGGAGGTCTTGGTATTCCCAATCCTATAGCTTTAAGTTTTGCTTATAGTTGTTCTCTGATTTGGCGTATTCTTAAAGGTATTGGTCTTCTTTCTGGATGGGTTAAACACAAGTATATTTCACTTTGGAAGCCTCCTCAAAAAACCTCTGTTTTTTGGAAGAATTTATGTTCTACTAGTATGATTAAAAGTTGTCCTTCATAATTCAGCTTAACTGTTCTCTCTCTCTTTTTTGGGACCCTTGGTGTAACAAAAAAGCTATTCATGAAGCAAGTAATTATAATTTGGGAGCCTTTAATAATGCTGCTGTGAGTGTTTGGTTAGATGCTAATGGTTGGAAGATTCCTGAGAACTTAAATACTGAATTTTTTTGGACATAACTTCTATACCTATATCAAATAGTGTGGCTTCTTGTGTTTATTGGAATGGGGTATCTCATCCTTCTTCTAAAATGTTTCATGCGGCCTTTTATGATGGTTTAACTAAAGTGGAACGGTGTTATTTTATTTGGCATAAAAGTTAAGCTATGAGATTTTTTTGTTTTGCTTAGATCCGTCTTGTTTTGCTTAGATCCGTCTTGAAAGGTTTGAAAACTACAGATATTCTTTGTGAAAGGAATTTGAATGTGCCTCTTACTTGTATTTTATGTGCTAAAGCTAGGAAAAAATCATACACATCTTTTCTCTGTGTCATTTTTCCTTTAAAATTATTTCTGGTTTAGTACCACGGGTGGAGTTTTTTATGCTCAAGTCAACTCTGAATCAAGTTTTCTTATTTTAATTCCCTAATACAAAAGAGAAGAATCTAAAGGCTGTTTTATTTCTTTCAACTTGCTACTCGATTTATTTTTTATGTAAAGAAAGGAATAATATAAGATTTGTTGGAAAGTTTAATTTTTCTGTTACGGTGGAAAGGTTTATTAAGAATGCTATTTTGGCTAAGATTATCTCTAGAGATCTTTTCATTCTTTTAAGCATTTGGTTCTTTAATGGCATTATGGGTTTTGGTTGGATTCTTTTTTGGTTCTGGCTGAGGTGCTAGACTTGTTTTGGTTTGACATCTTAGGGGGGCTTTCTCCTGCATCTGTGACACTGTTGTGTTTTAGAGGCTAGTTATTGGGACTGATAAATTGGTTTTTCCAATGGCTTCTCGTGGATGGTTGGCCCGGAAACCAGTTTCATTCCTAGATTGGTCGTTTCTAGCAAGTAGGGATTTGCCATTTTGAGTCCTTGTTGGTTGGTTGAGCTCTTTTGGTGGCTTGGAGGCTATGTTGGTGGAGCTCTATTATGTGGTTTGAAGTCTTTTTTATGGATTGGTGTCTTAAAGAAGTTCATGGTGCTGGTTGTTGGCCTTTTTTGATGCAGGAATAGATTGATGATTGGTTGAAGTTGGAGGAGTGGGCTTCTCTGTGCGGATTTTGTGATACTTCAGTAAAAGTCTTGTTCTCTATTTTGAAGATTTAGCTGGTCTTTCTGGACTACAAATTCTTATATATTGCTAATTCTACTAATAGATTTTGGAGTTTTTTGTTTAGCTATTTAATCATTGTTGTTTAGGTGATTAGATGGTGTTTTTTATATTTTGAAGATGGTCCTTTGGCTGTTTTAATTAGAGTTTTGTAGAGGTTGTAAGTTTTTTCTTATTTTTTCTTACATTTCTGATGTTTAATATTTTGTAATCTTTTCATTACATTAATGAAAATTGGGCATGATTTCCCCTAATTTTTTCAAAAAAAAAATTATGTAACTTCTCAAAAACTATCTTTTGAAAATATATCTATGCCGATCAATCAAATAAATATTGATTTTCTGATTTCTTGATTGTCATGCTGAACTAAATCAACATTTCTATCATTTTTTTCATGAAATTTTTTGAATTCAAAATTTAATCTTTGAAACCAAGATAAGAATTCACATTATTCAATTTGTACAATATTTTAACTACTTTTATTTAAGAGGTTGTTCATCCATATGTTATTCACATGCTATTTGAATCAAACTTATTTGTGCAAACCACTAGTTATCACATAACTTTATGGAATTTTATAAATATTCATTTTTAATTTATTTTATATTTTCCCACTTGTATATTATTTTAAAAACTAAAAATATGCTAGATGAGTGAAGGAGTGTGTTGGTTTTTATTTTTAAGAATAAAGTTGATGCACAAGAGTATGTGAATTATAAAAGAATTAAGCTAATGTACCATGCATTAAAACTATCGGAGAGTGCTATAAAGCATAGGTTACGATGTGATACTATTTTTTCTTAAAATTATTTTGGATTCATACAGGGCAGGTCTATTATGGAAGTTATACATTTATTGAGAGATTTAATGGAGAAGTATAAAAAAAAATAAGAAGGATCTATACAGGGTAGGTCTACTTTATTGAGAGATTTGATAGATAAGTATAAAGAGAATAAAGAGGATCTATATAAGATATTTATTGATTTAGAGAAAACATATGATAATGTTACAAGAGAAGTGCTTTGGAGAGTTCTAAAAAAGAAAAGCGCTAATAATTCTTATATTCAAATCATTAAGAATATGTATACAGGAGTTGTCACTTGTGTTCAAAGACAATGTTCTTTGACCAAATATTTTCCTATTTCAGCTGAATTACATCAAGGATCAGCATCAATCCCATATCTTTTTTCTTTAGTCATAGATGTTTATACTAGACATTTGCAAGAGGATGTACCGGTGTATGCTTTTTGTTGATGATATTATGTGTTTGGGGGTTTAGTTTAGAATTTATATAAGTATTAATATATATATATATATATATATAAGTAAGGTGAGGCACACCGCCACCTCAAGCCAATGAGACGAGGTGCTTCTCAAGGCGAGCTTCAACTAAGTTGAGGCGCAAGGGCGTTTCCATGGTTTAAAATTGCGCAATATGAGGCTCGCCTTGAGGCCCGCCTTTGCGCAATTCCAGTAAAAAACACCTCGATGCTTACGCCTCGAGTTCTTTTTATGAGGCTTACGCCTCAACTTGGTTGAGGCCAGCCTTGAAGCCCGCCTCGCCTCACTGGCATGAGGCTTACGCCTCACGCTATATATATTAAAACTTACATAAATCTTGAAGTAAATGTCCGACAATGGACTCTATAGGAGAGGAGGAAGGGGAGAGAGCAATTCACCATAACGATGATTCAAATGAAGAACCCCTTAGTGATTACAGTTTTGATGACTTATAAGTTCTTATGTGATATGTCATTGCTATTTATTTTTAGAAATTGGAATTATATGTTAATGAAAAAAAATACTTGGATGGAAAGATAGAATCTTGAGTTGACCCATATTTCATGTTGTCTTATTATTGAGATATTTTGATTTCACTTTATATCTTATGTTTTTTTATATTTATATTATTCACTCATTAGTATATAAAAAAATTATCATTTTATGTTTACGCAATCTTTTGATTTTGAGGCTGACGCCTCAAAACGCCTTGAGGCTTACGCCTCGCCTCACGAATGAAAAACGCCTCAATACCCAAATACGCAATTTTAAACATTGGGCGTTTCCATTGGAATTTCGTTGAGTCAGGCCTCAAGGTGAGCCTCATATTACGCAATTTTAAAAATGGGAGGGACTAATGAAGGTAGTAAGATCACATTAGATATTGTTTTAGCTTACAATTTTATAATTGCTAATATTTTATATAAGAAAAGAGAGAAACATCTAATCACTTATAAGAATGGATATAGTAAAACTCAGATTAATTATTTTTTATAAGAAAAATAGATCGTTTTGATTACAAATATTGTAAAGTTATTCTAAGTGAAAGTTTATGTACCCACCGTTACTTATTAGTTTTGGACTTTAAATTGAAATGGAGAAATATAAAATAAAGTAAAATGTTATTCTAGAGATAAATGGAGGTATTTAAAGAATACTAACAAAAATAATTTTGAGAATAAGATTCAAGATATTAAGATCGTCTTTCCACAAGAAAGATAATATTTTGTGAGAAAAGTAGCTAGTGATATTAAGAATATTACAAATATGCTTGGAGTATCAAAAATAAATGTATTTAATAATAAATATAACTGGTGGTAGAATCAAAATGTGCAAGAAAAGATATAAAATAAAAAGTTTTGTTATAAAAATTGATTTAGATGTAAAAGCTCAGATTTAGTCAAGGTTTAAAATTGCGTAATTAAGCCTCGAGGCAGTTTTTGTCAGTGAGGCGAGGCGTAAGCCTCGAGGCGGTTTGAGGCGTAAGTCTCACGGACACAGAATTGCGTAAATGAGAAATTAAGGGTTTTAGCAGGTAAATAATAACAATATTCTATCTTACAATAAAAACATCTAAATGATATATGAAAATTGTGGAAAGTAAGAAAATAGATGAAATAAAATCATGTCCAAAAGTTCAAATTCATAAAATATTAGTTTAACAAAACTCCCAAAGTACGAAGAACATATAAAATGCAATCATATCCCATCACTAAATGGGTCTTCAAGGGAATCTTCTTCTCCAATTGTATCTATGAATGTCATATCATCATCATCTTCAATATGACTCACTTTTCTCTTCACTGTTCAATAAGAGAAAAAATTATTATCATGTTAAATGCTCACTTGATATAAATATAATGCAATAGCATATAAGAAGTTGTGGAATACATTTACTTGATTGTTGTGCTGCAGAGCTAGTGGATGTGTGTGGTGTGGTAGTAGTGGATGTACCCACTTGATCTGCTTCGCCCCTCAAGACATCCACACTTAGATCCTCTACCTGTAAGTCTGATAATGACAAATTTGTCTCATCATCTATGAACCATTCATTATCAGATGGCACATCATCACACACCAACGGGTCCTTATCATCCTTCAACACATTATTCCTCAACCTCCTATCTCTTAACCTCTTGTTGTGCATAATATATACGAGGGAGTTCATTCTGAGTGTTGATAGGTGATTTCTTCTCTTTGTTTGCACTTGACTATATGTACTCCAGTTTCGCTCACATCCAGAAGAAGAACAAGTGAGGCACAACACTCTTACAGCAAAACTCTGTAACTCAGAGGTGGAATCACCAAATTTGATCCACCATTCAACTGTTTAAAAAAAAAAAAGATAATCAAAACTGAATAAAGTGTCTTGCATTTACCAAAATAACGATACCTGGAGCCCGTTTGAAAATGGTTGATTTTGCTGCATTCAGACCAAAAAAATCCTATTTATTTCGAAATAGAACAAGTTGTAAATCTGCAAGCTCCCTATCTGTCTGCTCCGGTATTAATCGTTCTATACAATGATACAGACCAAGCTTCACCTCCGGGTTTGAAGATTTCTTCTCTGAATATTGAAATTAAGGATTGAGATAATACATGTAGATGACGGTGTAACTGTACCTCCCACCGAGCATCAATGATATCTCAAATCTCTCTATAACTTGCCTCCTCTCCTCCCAAGTTGTGTGCAATCAACTCCTTGGCCTCATCTATAGCATTATAAATAAAACACATTGCTAGTTTCTTCTCGGCATCCACTAAGCGTAGTACTTGCACTAAGGGTCTCGTGCTCAATATGGCTGGTTTCCCTTGTGTTGTTCCCATGACTAGTTGCTGGGTTTTGGTTCTGGTCCCCTGTGTTGGCTTTTCGGGTTCCTCCTTGGCTCCTTTCCCGTGGTTGCTCCTACCCGATTTTTGTGTTGGCTTTTCGGTTTCTTCCCTGGTTTTTTTCCTGTGTCTTCCTCTACCCGGTTCCTGTGCTGTCTTTGGGAGTTGTTTTGTGTTGACTGCTGGTCTTCCTCTTCCCCTTACCTGATTGATTTGGTTGGAGGTCGAAGTTGGTTGTTTTGCTCCCCTTTCTCTCCTATATATATGAATTCGTTTTCGTCTTGAGAATTTTGTTGATTAACTTGAGATAAGTTGCTAAAAACCTTAGGGCTTCTTCTCTTGGAAAAGCTTGAGTGCTTGTTCCACCTCTTCCTCCTCTCTATTTCGTTTTGGCTTCTAATCTCTTCTTCTCTACGCAAGTTCCACTCCACTTGTATCCTTCTTCTTGAGTTATTGGGAGATGTTTGTTGGCTGATTTGGAGACATTTTCCAGAGGAGTTTGGTTGGACGTTGGACCTTTCTAGCTATGTTGGACCCATGGTTTGCAAGCCTAAGCACTTTATCATATTTTTCCTACTTCTCATTACATGTGAGGAAACCGCTTGCCAGTTGTTCTGAGGATAATATTTTTATTTTATAATTTTGCTTCGTTTGATTCGACTTTTCGTTTGATTTGGTGTTTGTTTGTTTGCATACTAGATTGAATCGAGTTTGATTTTCATTTGTCCAAGTGTTCTCCTATTTGACTTTTCTTTCTAGTTTGCCCGCATCAAAAAGTATGAATAATTATTGTGCGAGCTTATCACTTAATGGTTACGGGGAAGATCTCACAAAGGATTGTATCTGAGGCATATTGTGCATGATAGTTTGGTAGTGATCAATATACTCATAGAGATCAGAAGCACATTATATAGATCAATTTTAGGGATCTTAAACACCACTAAAATAGAATGATAAAGAATGATATCAACTAAGAGAAAAAATAATTTAAAACTAGAACAAAAAAATGATTTCTATCCCTCAAAGGGAATTCCTCTTAAATACTACTTCATAGCATATCTCTTATATCATCACGAGAGATGTTCATAAAACAATGTTGATTTAAATCATCCAAGACTGGTGAAGGATTACAAGTTGGTTGAATAGTATAAGGATGTATTCAACTAGTAATGTTTTAGAGATTTTGATAAGGCTATGGGGAAAAAAGGTGCTCCTTGATTCACAGTATCTCCATATTGTTGTAGATTTTGTGGTAGGAAAGCTCCATAAAACTCTGATGGGTCTCTTTGTTATCTAGCAATCTCTAAGATTTGTAGTATTTAAAGTTGAAGTTCTTCCATCTTATACACATGTTCCTCCAAAATAAGACTTGGGGGGCCTTCACTACCTATGTTATGTTATCCATGATTGAATAATTGATTATTAACATTGAGGAAATAATTATAGTATTGTGAAAATGTTTCCCACAAATGGCACGAAACTGTTACATGCAAGAAAATTTATATTGGTAGAGTAGATAATTTACATCTTAGCTTTGGACAAAACTTAACACGCATAGATAAAAAGTGATAGAAAGATAAAAAAATTTTGTGTGAAAATATTGAAAATGAAAATAACCATGGGGCCTAGCTCAGTTGAAAAATTCACTATATGATACAAGATACAAGAATTCTTCATTCCTCATAGTTGAAGATGTGGGATATTTGATAACAAAATATCTAATTTCTCTTTTGTAAGGATTACATAAGTCTGACGACAACAAGCGGACAATTGAAACCAAATACAACAACAACAACAAGCATTTATCCCACTACGTGGGGTCGGCTACATGAATCCTTTTTCTCCATTGTGTCCTATTAAAAGTCAAATTCTCATTTAAATCTAATAAAGAAAGGTCATTCCTAATATTTTCTAACCAAGTCTTTTTAGGTCTACCCCTACCTTTCTTAACATAAGTCAAATCTAATACCTCTACTCTCCTAACCGGGTCATCACAAGGCCGCCGTTTTATGTGACCAAACCATCTAAGGCGACTTTCTCTAATCTTATCTTCTACTGGAGCTACTCCAACCTTTTCACGTATATGCTCATTTCGTATCCTATCTCTAAGGGTAAAGCCACTCATCCACCTGAGCATCCTCATCTCTGCCACACTTAACTTAGTATTATGCTTCTCTTTTAAAGGCCAACATTCGGCACCATAAAGCATTGCAGGCCTCACTACCTATCTTATAAAATTTTCCCTTAAGTTTGAGGGGTACATATCTATCACATAACAAGCCCGATGCATTCCTCCACTTCAACCATCCAACTTGAATTCTGTTGATAATATCCCCATCTATTTCACCAACACTGAACAATAGATCCAAGATATCTAAAACGTGTACTCTTATTAATGACTTGATCGCCCAAAGTCACAATCCCCTCACTAGGTCTATTACTACTAAAATTACACTCCATATATTCTGTTTTAGATCTACTCAAGCGAAAACCTTTAGACTCTA
The DNA here is from genome assembly GCA_016618105.1 of Dendrobium huoshanense. Taxonomy (NCBI): domain Eukaryota; kingdom Viridiplantae; phylum Streptophyta; class Magnoliopsida; order Asparagales; family Orchidaceae; genus Dendrobium; species Dendrobium huoshanense. The sequence continues at coordinate 12,474 of JADPUM010000502.1, read as the reverse complement.
AGGTTGACCTCCATAATTCAAGTTTACCTTCAACTCCCTCTCTAGTCTTATCAACAAGAAGAATATCATCAGCAAAAAGCATACACCAAGGTACATCCTCTTGCAAATGTCTAGTGAGAACATCCATGACTAAAGCAAAAAGATATGGGCTTAAGGCTGATCCTTGATGTAACCCAACCGAAATAGGGAAATACTTGGTCAATCCACATTATGTTTGAACACAAGTAATAGCTCCTGCATACATACCTTTAATGATTTGAATATAAGCATTATTGACTCCTTTCTTTTCAAGAACTCTCCATAGCACTTCTCTTGGAACTTTATCATATGCTTTTTCTAAATCAATAAATATCATATGTAGATCCTCCTTATTTTCTCTATATTTCTCCATCAAACCTCTTAATAAATATATGGCTTCCATAGTCGACCTACCCGGCATGAATCCAAATTGATTTTGAGAAACATTAGTATCACGCCGCAACCTATGCTCCATAACTCGCTCCCATAGTATTAAAGTATGACACATTAACTTAATACCTCTATAATTCGCACAATCTTGTGAATCACCTTTATTCTTAAAAATAGGAATTAACACACTCATTCTCCACTCATCTGGCATCTTCTTAGTTTTCAAAATAGTATTAAAAAGTTTAGTAAGCCATGAAATTCCTTCATCTCCTAAGCATTTCCACACCTCTATTGGAATATCATCAGGTCCAACAGCTTTTCCACCCTTCATTTTTTTAAAGCCTCTCTAACTTCAGTTTTACTAATACGCCGATAAAAACATAAATCTTTATTTTCATCTAGGGTGCTAAGGTCACTATAGTCAATCTTATTTTCACAATCTTTTTTAAAATTTTTAGCAAAATATCTCATCCATCTTTGTTGAATATCATCTTCTAAGAAAAGTATTTTTTGATCTTCACCTTTAATACACTTCACTTGAACTAAATCCTTACTACTCATATCTCTTTGTTTGGCTAACTTATACATATATCTTTCTCCCTCTTTAGTATCTAATCTATTATATAAATCACTAAAAGCTAATGCCTTTGCATCGCATATTGCTTTATTAGCATCCTTACGAGCCACTTTATATATTTCCCAAATATCAGAATTTTTAAAATTAAATCAATTTTTATAACAAAGCTTCTTATTTTTAATTTTTTCTTGCACATTAGGATTCCACCACCAACTATTTTTACTATTGGGAGCTTTTCCCTTTGATACTCCAAGGACATCTTTTGCAATATTCTTAATATCACTAGTCACTTTTTCCCACATAATATTAGCATCCTCATGCACAGACAAAATCTTAAGATCTAAAATCTTATTTCCAAAAATATTTTTGTTAATATTTTTTAAATGCCCCCATTTAATCCTAGAAAATTGCTTTACTTTATTTTTTATTTTATGCCCCTTTATCTTAAAGTCCAAAACTAATAATCGATATTGGGTACATAAATTTTCACTCGGAATAACTTTACAATCTTTGCAATCTAAACGATTTAATTTTCTAATAAGAAAATAGTCAATCTGGGTTGTATTATATCCATTTTTATAAGTGATGAGATGCTCATTTCTTTTCTTAAATAAGGTATTAGCAATTAAAAAATCATAAGCTAAACAAAAATCCAATATGGTCTTGCAGGTCATTCGTCGTTCCAAATCCATGGCCACCATGAATGCTTTTAAAATCATCTACCTCTCTACCAACATGTCCATTTAAATCTCCTCCAATAAAAACTCTTTCTTCAAGAGGTATATTTTGTATTAATTATTCTAAGTCATTCCAATAATTTAATTTAGAACTCATATCCAAACCTACTTGAGGAGCATAAGCACTTATAATATTAGCAATCTTATCATCAACAACAATCTTTAAATCAATAATTCTATCTCCAATCCTATTAATTTTTATAACATTATCCTTTAAACTCTTATCTATAATAACACCTACCCCATTTCTAGTACGACTCCTACCCGAATACCAAAGTTTAAATCCTAAACTATCAATTTCCTTTGCCTTATCTCCAACCCATTTAGTTTCCTGAATGCACAAAATATTTAACTTCCTATGAATCATAATATCTATTAATTCCATTAATTTTCCTGTAAGGGAACCTATATTTCAAGTTCCTATCCTAATTTTAGTTTCATGGACTAGCTTCTTTGCCCACATCCGTCCTTGATGTGGGAACCCTTGCCTATTTAACACTGCACCCGGGCACCGGTGCAGCGGCCCTTGCACACTTGTCACTGTATTCAGGCCATACAGCGCGACGCTTCCAGGGGACGCCCTAGCATTAACACAATTTCTTAAAGAATTCATGTCATTATTGTTAGACAAGTTTTACGCTGGCTGTCGACTACCTAACGCAACCCTCCACTTTTCTCATCCAGGACTTGGGACCTGGCAACGGCAGTGTTAAAATAAGAATCTAAAATACTCCATCTTACAGGACAATTGAAACCAAATAATGAGGTTAAATCTTGATAGAAATCTGGAGATGATGGCGACAATTGTTGGTGGTGGTCGTCGATGGTGACAGCAGCTGGCGGTGTTTGTCAGCGACAATAGCTGAAAAATGCTAAAGAGCTCTTTAGTTCTCTTGGAACGAGGCTCTATTTATAGACTTTTTGAGATGGGTACTTTAATAATTTGAACAAGAATCTAAAATACTCCATCTTACGGACCATATCAATTTTCTTGATCATAAAATATTTGTTCAACATTAAGTGGCTTAATGATGTCAAAATTGAATAATCTCGGGCTTGTTGGGTGTGTCTCGTCGAGCAACTCAATTAGCTATAAGCATGTCAATATTTGAGTTTAGATTATCATACTTTTAATTTCAAAAGTTTTCAATTCAAATATTACCTCCAGATTCATGCAAATCATATGAATTTTCTAGAGTCATATCAACAATCATTTTCTCTTTTTGGTCATAAATGAGCCGGCTCAAAAGCCGTCTCGAACTCTAAAGATTATGCTTGAGCTCTAAGTTGATTAAATAATCAAGCTCAAACTCAAGCTAAGGGTGACTCTAGCTCAGCTCAACTCATTTGCACAACTAAAGTTGGATTATTTTGGGGTTCATTTAGCTTAATATTCACATTATGGTTAGACTTCTCTCAATAATGATTGACTCAAAAAATTTAAAACTTTAGGGCACACTCACTTCCAATACCATATTACCAATAAATACTTAAACAAAGAATCCTATCCTTATTACTAGGGTTCATGGTCTTGATTTTTAAAGGTTCTCTTGCAAGGAGTTTTAAAATAAAAAAATTCAGTTATTAATTTCTTTAAAATGGGCAAGAAGCCATGAACTCCTGAAATTTAGCATGCAATAAGTATTTTGTAGGGAGGATGACGCATGCATTTTTATGGGTGTATATAGACCTAGATGAGTCATAATAGAATGCTTGAGGATAGAAAATGAATTAGGATGGATGGAGAAGCTGATATGACTGATTGCTCTGCATATCACGTAAACCAGGATGAATGAAGAAGCATTAAAAAAAAGGATTCTCATAGGAAAACAAGTGAGAATTACCTGTGAAGCAATGAGGAGAATCGCCCAACCACAACCAAAGGCACTTTCATCAAAACTTCCACTCACGTTTTCGCAAAGAGATACAACCTTAACAATAATAGAAGCCATGAATGAGATATATAAAAGAATATCAACAATAATAAAGAGTAAAATAACCATGGTCGATTACATTGTTAAACAACTGAACAAAAGTACAAAATGCAGTAAATTGTTAAGATGAAAACAGTTCATGCAAAATATATTCAACAAAGAAACAATGAAAATAGTACACCAAGATGTCAGATGGCCATTTCCCAGAATTTCACAAAAATGCTTTTCATGTTTATTGCTATGAAATTCTCATCATATTAAAACTCATCAGATATCCATCTGAATTTCAAAGTAGTAAGTCCAAGCACAAAATATATGATAGCTTGAAATCTTATCCACTTCATTATCAAAGCTAAGTGTAATTGCATATAGCATATTGAAAACAAAAATCATATAACCTTATCTCAACAACATTACGGCAGAGCTAACCAACAAATTTATCATATTTGATAGGCATTTACAAGATCCTAATTTTTTCAATATTAAACGATCTGAAAGGACTAATTATAATAAAAGCTAAAAATATCATTACAAATTATTTTCTTCTCAGAACTAGACAATTTCCGATGTTCTTCTAAGACCAGCAGGAATATTAGATTCTATATCATATGTTTTCATATGGCAATATTATTATGTTATTGGCAGCTTAAAGTCAAGCACGTGGATAAGATCAAGCTGACACAAAAAATAGGACCTCACGATATAGCAATAATTTGAAAGAAAGGGAAACAAACAAAAAATGTTAACAGGAAAATGGGAATTACCTTGTTTGCAAAAATCAAGATTGAAATTGGAAGAGGTAACGTAGGATCATTAATAAGTTGCACTAATGCATGCGCCTTTGCTCTGTGTTTAAAACAAAACAAAACAAAAAACCGTTTCAGCAAATAAATTTAGCAACTGTCCCATTACGAGTTTTAAATTCCAATGAATGACGAGACACTTTCCTTATCCCTAGGTTAATGTGTATTCGTAGAAGTCCCAAGTTTAGAAGGATACATTCACAATGCCATCAAAGTTAATTAGTAGTTGGGATCAAATACGTGGATCCTTCAACATGCATTCCAAACAAAAGATACAGTTGGAGTGATTTGTGAGAAATTAAGTATTCCTTAATCCGGTCTACTAACAACTTTAACAGATTATAATGTCACTATATGAAGCTGGATTTCATAGTTATAGCTCAAGTTATCTGAAAGTCTCAAATTTGAAAAATGGAAACCTATCTGCAAAATATAAGGTTAAAGCTAAAAAATCCCAGACCCTTCTTTGGCATCATCTTTATATACTGGATGTTTTACTAACAGCTCAAGCATAGGATGGATTCCCAACTAAAACCATTTTTTTCTGTTAGGTTTGAAATGGATGCCTAGAAATTGAAAATGAAATTCACAATACAAAACTTAATCTATTTGAGAATGGCTTTGATCAAAAACACTCAAGTCAAGAAAAGCCCGAAGTACCTTTATAATTCTGGTAGACTGGTCCAGCCAGTCCAGGCGTTATTGGAGGCGGAATAGAAGTTCCATCCCCGTGATTTCCTCCCCTCCTCCAGCCTGTTTTTATGAAGGATTTAATGTAGTTTATGAGGTAAAATTCAAAACAAGGGCTGTTTAGGGATTTCTTTTTTTATTGCAAGTTTTAAGGAGGAAATTTTCTAGGGCCGGGGATATCATGTGTTTGTTGAAATTTGGAGTGTTCTTAGGGAGAAGTTCTGAGCTCTTGCAGCCGGCTAGAGAATTGGGAGAGTCATATCCTACTCTCCAATTGAGGATCCATTGTATCTTGTTAGATTTCTTCCCTATTTCATCAATTAGAAAGAGTTTTCTTCCGTCATTTCTCTTAAATTCATCTTGGATATTGTATTTGGATTGTTATAATTTAATTTCAGCCAATGAGAAGTAGATTTCAGCATTCATTTTCTAACAAATTGGTATCAGAGCAGTGTCTGGAGCTAAATTGGAGGCCTTCTTTGCTGATTTAAGGGCAGATTTACTGTTTTTATTGCTGGCCAAGATCCACGTACCTATGGCAGCCAAGAAGTTGGATGCTTTGGAAGAATGTCTTGAAGGAGAGATGAGCCAAATCAAAGCAACGGTGGACAAAATTTCCTCAATAGAAGATAAGTTCTCCAACCCAGAAGAGATGGTGAAGAAGGTGTTGGATCTTCACAACCAAATGGCAGCTTCAGAGACAAAAGTGTCGGTAGGAGGTAATACACATTCTAGCAGTCGTATGGCTGATCATGATGAGGAGATATTAGAGGGAGAAGAAAGAAGACCTCCTCTAGAGCCTATTCACATGGAGGAGATAGGTATAAGGTATGGGGAGAGGCATGAATATGTCAGGTACGAGCGAAGGGGTGCTGAGTTTGAAAGAAGAGAGGTTGAGTATGACCGGAGAGGTGCTGATTTTGAAAGGAGGGGGGAACTTGATAAAGGTTTTGGGTACGGGCATGGAAGGGAGGATCGGGATCCTTGGGGGAAGAGAAAATTATGGAAGAATCAAGAGGAATGAAGGAGATCCAAGGATAAGCAAGCTGAAAATGCTCATCTTTGAGGGAGAATATGCACATTGGTGGATCAATAAGGTGTAGAGATATTTCACCGTCAAATGTCTTGACAGAGGAGGAGAGATTGACAACACCCAATCTATGTTTAGAGAGGAATGCATTGGCCTGGTACCAGTGGAGAGACATGAGACAGCCCATACAGAACTGGAGGGAATTCAATGACTACTTGTTGAAACGTCTCTGAACCAGCAAGGGAGGGGACTTGCATGAGCAATTTTTGCCCTGATGCAGGAAGGCTTGGTGGTAGAGTACTGTGAGAGGTTTGAGTATCTTGCTAACCGACTAGACTGACTTTCTGAGACTGTGCTAGAGGGAAACTTCATGAAAGAGCTCAAACTAAAAATCTGGGTGGCAGTTAGAGTGATGAGTCCTCGTGACTTGAGAGAGGCTATGAAGCCAGCATAGTTAATGGACTAGAAGCACCTAGATAAAGGCGCCAGAGGTAGCAGCTCTGGAGGTTCGTACAGGATGACCACAACTTTTTTAGCACGGGGGAGACAATAAGAAGCATTCGAGAGACCCCAAAGGAGAAGTCTGTATGAGGGAGAATCTGGGGATCTTTCAAGAAGCTCATTGAAAAGGAACTACAGGAAAAGAGGGCTAAGGGATAGTGCTTCAAACGTGATGAGAGGTACACTAGGCACAGGTGTAAGAACCAAACTCTTTAGGTTCTAACTATTTGCAGTGATGAGGAAGCTAAGGAGGGAGGTGGGAGTGAGGCATTAGTAGAAAAAGAAAAGCTGCATCTGGATATGATGGAGGACTCCTTGAACTCAGTGACGGGATTCACTCCAAATCACACCATGAAAGTGAAGGGGGAAATAGTCCGAGAGGTGTTGGCGTTGATAGTTAGTGGGGCGACCCATAATTTTATTTTCAATCAGGTGGTAGACCATTGGGCATGAAATTGGTGGACACATAGTGTTATTGAGTGATGATGGGCACTAGGAAGGTGAAGATTGGTAAAGGAGTGTGTAGGAGAGTGATTTTGACCATACAAAGGGTCCAAATGAGAGAAGACTTCATTTCATTGGAGTTGGAGATCATTAATGTCATCCTAAGGATGAAAAGATTATAGACCTTGGGGGATACCAAGGTTAATTGGGAAGTACTAATGATGGAGCTGGTGGTAGAGGGAAGAAGGGTGATGACTAGGTATGATGCAAGGTTATCTAAAGCCATGATGTCACTCAAAATCATGGTGAGGACCATACAAGAGGTGGGAAGAGAATTTTTGGTGGAGCTGCAGAGCATAAAGAGGATCAGATTAGAGAAGGGGGAAGACATACCTCCTTTAGTACAACCTCTTATACAACAATTTAATGAGGGCATTCAACCACCTCAAGGATTTCCACCAACAAGGGAGCAAGAGCACGCTATCACCTTGAGGGAGGAAGGGTCACCAATTAGTGTCAATCCATACTACTACCCTCAGATTCAGAAGAATGAGATTGAGAAGCTGATTAGAGAAATGTTGGAGATAAAGATTATCAGTCTGAATGTGAGTCCTTTTTCTAGCCCACTCTTACTGATCAAGAAAAAGGATGGAAGCTAGAGATTTTGTGTTGACTATCGAGCCTTAAACAAGGAAATTATGCTAGAAACGTTTCCCACTCTGGTGTTAAATGAGCTGTTGGATGAGCTGTGTGGAGCATTGGTGTTCACAAAGATGGATATAGTCTGGCTACCATCAGAATAAGATGAGAGAGGATATTCTAAAAATCGCATTCAGAACTCATGAGGGTCACTACGAGTCATGAGGGTCACTACAAGTTTCTACTGATGCCTTTTGGCCTCACCAACGCCCCTGCTACATTCCAATTCCTCATGAACAAGGTGTTTTGACCATACCTCAGGAGGTTTGTATTAGTTTTCTTTAATGACATCCTTGTGTACAGCAAACCAGACAAGGAGCATTTGAAGCACTTGAGAGCGATTTTAAAAGTGTTACAGAGCACTAGCTGAGGGCCAACCTGAAGAAGAATTATTTTGCACATGCCAGTATTGAGTACTTGGGGCACGTGATATCTCAAGAGGTGGCCGCTGATTAGATAAAGATTGAGTAAATGTTGAAATGGCCTCTACTTAAGTAACTAAGGGAGCTGATGAGTTTCCTAGGATTGACTAGATACTACAAATTATTTGTGAAGGGATATAACACCATAGCCTGACCATTGATAGAGCAGTTAAAAAAATGATTGCTTCTTGTAGGGAGAGGCGGCTACCCAGATCTTTGCGAGATTGAACAAGACCATGACCACTATATCAATCCTAGCTCAACCAAATTTCAGGCAGATTTTAATGGTAGAGACTGATGCATCGGGGTATGGATTAGGAGAAATGCTCATTCAGAATCACAAGCTCATAGCTTACTTCAGCCAGGTGTTGATAGCTAGAGCTAGGCTGAAGTTAGTTTACGAGGAGTTGATGTGATTGTGTTGGCTATTCAGAAGTGGCAACCTTACTTATTGGGAATCGTCAGGATAGACCGGAGGAGCTTGAAGTACCTATTAGAGCAAAGAATGGTTATCGAGGAGATTCAAAGATGGTTGTCAAAGTTGTTGGACTATGACTTTGAGATCCAATATAGGTCATAATTAGAGAACAGGGCAGTTGATGACTTATCCAGATGTGTGAGAGAGCATGAGGAGTTAGCCACGTCGATACCATTGATATTTGATTGGGGGGCTATTAAAGAGGAGAGCGTACATGATGAGAAGCTGAGAATGATCAGAACAAATCTACTGAAGAATGAGAATAGCCACCTTGGCAATTCCCTAGAGAGGGAGAAACTACGGTACCAGGGGAGATTTGTGTTGCCTTAGACCTCAGTCCATAATCCACATCTGTTGTACATGATATTGAAATCATAGTTGTATTAGAAGGGGATGCAAACATATGTGAAAGAGATGGTGGCTAGATGTGAGATATACCAACGGAACAAGTACATGATCATGGCTCCATGAGGGTTACTTCAACCCCTAGCTCTACCAAACAGGGTGTTGGAGGATGCCACCATGGACTTTATAGATGGGTTACTCCAATCTGAGGGGTTTACACTGATTTTGATGGTAGTTAAAAAGTTGAGCAAGTATGCCCACTTCATTCCCATATGACATTCCTACACAATAGTGATAGTGGCAACACCATTCAACAGAGAGGTGGTCAAACTGCACGGCATATCGAAGTTTATAGTGTCTATTCCTTTGTCATTTTTGGAGTTGTTGAAGCTACAGGGTACAATACTGATGTAGTCAAAAATTTATATTTTATATTTTATTTATATTTTTGTGTGGGTTATTGGACGCTTTGTATTTTATTTGTGTTGTCTTATGATGGAAAACAAGTAATGATAATGCTGGGTGCGATGTTCTCGGGCTGGTTCACGCAATTGTCCTTCCATTTGAGTCAATTTTACTTCCTTTCTCCTTGGTGGACGATTTGGTGATTATCTATGGGCTGTTTTTAACTAGGCTTGGCTCATTTATTTCTTTAGTTGATTGGTTGTTCAATTTTCCCTGCTAATTGTTTGGCTTTCTTGCTGGTTGCACGATTTTCCCTGTAGTTGTTCAGTTTCCCTGTTGTCTGCTCGATTTCATTGTTGATGGCTGCTCGACTTTTCCCCTTGTTGATTCTTGTGTAGGTTGCCTTGGCTTCTTCATGTGAGGGCTGATTTAGGTGGTTTTTATTGGCTATTTTCAAGACACATTTGTGTGAGCAAATTATTGCTCTTTCCCCCTATATATGGTGCTGAATTTCTATGGTAACGGTTATTGAAGGAAAAACAAAAAAGCCTGAGGGTTTCTTCTTAACTTGCGAGTTGTCTTCTTCTTAATCCATATTTCTTCCCCTCGGACTTCATTCTACTTCTTCCCTCCATGGTTACCCTTCCACTAGTATCTTTCTTCTTTTAAGAAATTGAGCGGTAAGGTCTTGTGTCCTGTTTTGTTGGTATTTGCCAGAGGAGCGTTGACTTGCACTGGATCATAATTTCAATAGTGGATCACTGATTTGTCCTTTCCTTTGAGCATCTTTTCCTATTTTGTGATGTGTATGTGAGGTGACCACTCGTGGCTGTTCTGAGGGTATTAGAATTTATATATTTTGCTTCTTTTATTTTCTTGTGTGACTTCCTAACCATTTTCCTAAATTTGATTTTCTATTAAGTTTTCATCATTTGGTGTTTGTTTATGTGATAGTGAAAGGAGGAGTCTTTCTGCATGCCTAGTGTTCTCCTACTTAATTTTAGAACTTAAGTTGCATCAAGTACTTAAGAGGAGCATCGCTTACCCCTCTCAGATAGATGGGCAAGATGGAGGTGGTTAACAAGAGTGTGGAGACTTACATGCGATGTTTCTCTTCAAAGATACCTGGATTGTAAGCCAAGTGGCTATCACGGGCAAAGTACTAGTACAACACTTCGTATCATTCAGTTCCCAGACGACTCCTTTTAAAGTGTTGTGAGGAAGAGATCCACCCCACTTGGTGCATTTTGGGCAGAGAAGCATACCAATTTCTTCAATGAAATAGTACTTGCAGGAGAATTATTGGGTGCTTGAGAAATTAAAAAGGCACTAGCTGAGGGCTTAGCAGATCATGAAGAAGCAGACAAATAAGCATAGGAAAGACATTCAGTTTGAGACGAGGGATAACATATATTTAAAGCTTCATCCTTACAAACTCTGTTTAAAATTGCGCAATTAGAGGCGCGCCTTTGCGCAATTCTGCCCAAAAACGCCTCATAGCCTACGCAATTTTGGGCTTTCAACAGGCGTACGCCTCACTGGGGTTGAGGCGCGCCTCAGAGGCGCAATTGCGCAACTCATTGTGAGGCATACGCCTCTCTGGGTAGGGTCCACTCACTTAAAATGAAGTATTTTTCTCTCCTTTAACCCGTAAACTTCAGCATTACCCGACCTTTCTCCCTCTCGCAAGCTCCAGGTCGCGATTCTGAGCTCCCTCACGCGGTCGGCCTTGCTTCCCGCCGCTCCTCCCGCCGGCGCCGCCTCTCTCCGGCGAAGTGGAAACTTCCGGCCACCCTCAAGGAGTACTCCACATTGGATTTTAGGTATTTTTATTAAGTTTAGGGATGTATTTTGCAAGTTTAAGAGAAACTAGGGTTTAGTTTTTTTTTTTTTTTTTTAGTGTATTTGATTTTTTGCTTTAGGAGACATGGTTAGAGATAAAGAAAAGACGAATACGTCATTGCGGAGGGACCCTTCTTGGAAGTATAGTGTACAAGTTGACATTGGCGGCGGAGAGAAGAGCTATGTATAATTGAAATGTAATTTTTGCGATAAAGTGGTGAAGGGAGGTGTTACCCGCATGAAGGAACATCTATCATGCTCGCACAAAAATGTAGCACCCTGTGCAAAAGTGCCGGACAATGTGAAGGAAGAAATAAGTGCTTACATGAAGAAAACTACCACTACTAAACACTTACAACAGGAGCAATTTGATGAAAGGGTCGAGCAAGGTGTATATTTTGGGAGCGAGAGTGGAAATGGCTCTTCCTCCACTATACATAGTAGAGGTGCACGGGGTCCTATGGATCAGTATATGACTACTCCAGGAGTGGATAGAGGAGAAGCAGAGATGATGCCTGCAGCTGGTACTAGAGAGGGGTGACGACAGGTTTGCATGGACATTGGGAGGTTTTTTTTTTAGAATGCAATACCATTTAATGTTGCTACATCGCCTGCCTACTTCAATATGTTACGGTCTGTAGGATTGTATGGAAGAGGGTTGAAGGAACCTTCCATGTATGAGTTGCGAACATGGATTTTAAAAGAGGAGCTGCATAACACAGAGCGGAGTATTCAAGAGATTAAAAAGACATGGATTGAGACCGGTGTGACTATTATGTCAGATGGATGGTCTGACATGAAGAGCAGGAGCTTGATTAACATCCTTGTCAACAATCCCTACGGCACGGTGTTCTTACGATCAGTTGATGCTTCAGAGGAGGTGAAAAATGCCACAATTTTATTGCATCTACTTTCTTATTTTCCACTATTGCTATTATTTTCCTGCTAAAATCCTTAATTTTTCATTTACGCAATTCTGTGTTTGTGAGACTTACGCCTCAGACCGCCTCGAGGCTTACGCCTCGCCTCACGGACGAAAACCGCCTCGAGGCGCAGTTACGCAATTTTAAACCTTGCTTACAAACAAAGGACAGTCGCTAACAAGAGAAATAAGAAGCTGGCACCGAGATACATTGGCCCTTATGAGATATTGGAGAGG
>JADPUM010000498.1:0-31000 GCA_016618105.1 Dendrobium huoshanense | reverse complement strand
ATTTGAGGTGGTGTTTGTCGGAGGTTCTCTCTGGTTTCTCGGGTGATGTCTCTGTTTTTCTGGGTGATGTGTTGTAGCATTATTTGTGTTTGCTGTTGTTGTGTGGGGGAACTGGTATTTTTGCGGCCTGTATGGCTGTGTTTGGTTCGGTCTTGCTTACCGGTATTCAGCTATTGATTGGTGAGAGTGGTTGTTGGTGGAATTTTGGAAAACATGTTTTGAAAAATATTAGTTTTCTTTAGGGATTTTAAGATTAAGGTTAAGTTCTAATTCTAAGGTCGAATCGACTTGTTAGAAAGAGTATATCACCCCGAAGGATGAAAATAAACTTTCATAACGGTATTCAGACTTAGAATTTTGAAATCCATCTTGAATATTGTGAGCGGATGCTAAAGAGAAATTCATATGACCCGAAGGGTCAAAATGAGGTTCAATTGAATATCCAGCAATTACAATATTCAAGAAGTGTGATCATTAGGTTCACATCCAAAGCCTTATCAAAGAAAGATATATCTCCCCGAAGGGAGAAAATATCATTCGATGATAATTCTTTGAATATGATAATAATGATCACTAATATTTTAAGTTCTCCCAAAGAAATCCAATTGAATTTTGAAAAAGTTTTCAACTTTTAAAATCAGGTGTGTGTGGTTCTAAATCTCCTACGAGCGCAAGCCCTCGTAGTTAATTACATCGTATGGAGATAAAATCTCCTACGAAAACTCTCGATTAAAATAATGGCAAAATTTCGTTTAGATTTTCTAGGAGTGATATCAAAGTATGAATAGAATTATTGGAAAATCAAAAGAGAGTGGATCAAAATTGAGCAGTTATTAACGGAGTTAAAGGATGAGAGGTAGGGGACACTTTGAGATTCCAGAACCATCCGGAAGTATCCCAACTTAATCTAAATGTTGGGCTTTATGTTTTGGATTGAAATGATATTTAATTAGAGTTGAGCATTTTATTAGAAATTTGGGACTATATTCCCGAAGTTTGGGGTCTTATAATCGAAGATCTGCCCCGGATCCTAAATCTATTTTGGACACTGGACCACAGTCGTCCGATCCTAACTAATGCAGTGCAAGGTCTGGACTTACCCCGACCTGGATTGGGGAGCCAGCTAACCACCTAATCGATTTAAAATACATGAATCCGGTCTTTTATGAAAGAGTGGTAGGGACGTTATAATTAAAGTTTTGGAGAGTTGGGGCCGACATCTAGAGATTTTCCTAATTGGCCCCTTTGACTTATGTTGGGTGCTAAAATGCTAAGGACTATGAAATTAAAATTTTGACTCTTTAATTTGTATCTAATGCAATGCGTGCTGGTTAACAACCTCAAATCAAGTATGCTTGAAATTTTAAAAACAGGCTTATAAAATAATTTTTTAGAAGACTGGACTTCCCCAGGTCCGGCACCTCGTCCTCATAGGTCAGACTATCCGGACTCTACCCGCAGGCGGGGAAGGGTCTAAAGCAAGGAAAGAGTAATGCAGAAATATGCATGCGACCCCGGGGTCGATCCCCGGCTAATTCCCTAGATTCGTTATTTTTCTATATTATTTAGACTCACTAAAATTTTAGACTTTTAAGATTATGAGTATAAAAATTTCACACCCTCACGAGCCTCACGTATCCAGGCGAAAACAAAGAGCGGCATGCAATCGCCAAAAAACTAGTAAAAACAAGTAATCCTAAAGGCAATCAAATCATTACATCAAATATTTAACTAATTAATAAATGTCCATAGGCAAAATTGCCTTGCTTATTACAAACCAGAATATTACAGAAAGTAAAGTGGCCGGGCACCACTGACAACAACCCGGATTCTAAACCTAGTAATGACGCAAGTTATTTTGAGTGGGATACTCTCAATCTTCAAATCTTCAAATCTTCAATTTCATTCTTCTTTAGACTCCTTTTCTTCAATCTTCTTGGAATCTTCGTAGTGGATTACCCAAATGGACAAGAGGGCACTTCCCTCTAAGGGGAAGGCCACTCTTTCCTCTTTGGGTAAGGAAGAGGTATGATCCAAATTTGGATTTCCAAATGGAAAAGGAGTGTTCCCCAAAGGGGTATCCTTTCCTCTTTGGAATCCAAGCTTTGGATCTATGTATCCCAACTCAAAATAAACTTTCACAACACTTGACACTTACACAAATTACATTGATATCAAAATAAAAATCTAGACTCACCTGCAGGGTTATCCTAAGCAATTAATATATAAAAAAAAAAGAGCAGTTATTCCCAAGCAGTTGTATATGAGCAGAAAAGAAAGTAAACACACTGGCCACGCTCTTTTTATGATTTGGGGGCTTTAGCAGCTGAAGCACCTGTGCAAAGAGTTTATAATATTTATGCATTTTTTTATTTGCCCCCTTTTTATATTGCCCTGCATGAGCGTGGCCACCTGCAGAAAACTGTGTCAACATCCAGATCGTACCTAACCTAAGGGTAATCTAGTCGCCAAACACATCAATCCATCCACAGAGTACAGAAAAAGTAAGCAGACACAGCAAAGCAACTTCATCCACAACATGCAGTGAAAACTACGAAAAATCCGGCACACAACAGTAAAGTAAACACCGGCCTAACCTAGATCTAGAGTTGGTTGTCCTAGCACATCATCTAAAGTGTGTGAGAAAGGTCGTGTGGCTGGGATAGATCCTAAAATGGGTGATTAGTTAAAGTTGTCTAAAAGTTTGGATTTGTTAAGGCTTAGAAGGGGATTTAAATTAAAATTTAAATATTAATGGATTAAGCATTTTAATTAAACATATTTTAAAAGTTAATTGATTGCTACCTTTGTTTCATACCGAGGCCGTGAAGTTTATTTCACCTTCCTTGGGGCTAAGCTAATAGCCTCGTAGGCCTGGGTTACCCAGTAGCAATCGGAGTTGATTAAGTTATTTAAGTTGGTTGGAATTAAAGGAGTAGATTAATACAAAAATGAGTTAGTTACTGATTTTAAAGCTTGATTAATTTAAGTTTGCCATTAATTGATTCGTGGCGTTGTGCCACCAGGCTCGAGGAACCAGCCTCCTTAGGACACTTAGCCCCGCAGCCCGGAGTAGTCCAGCCGATAAACCAAATTGATGTAGTTGAATTAGAGGTTTTAAAAGGTTACATAATTAATGATTAATCTATTTTAAAGTTTAACACCCCTTAGAATCCATTCGTGGCGTTGTGCCACCAGGCTCGAGGAACCAGCCTCCTTAGGACACTTAGCCCCGCAGCCCGGAGTAGTCCAGCCAATAAACTTCAACTTTAGGGTGGTTGTTGTGTTTTAAAGGGTTTGTTAAGTGTTTTAAGAATTAAACCAACATTTTCTGAATTTTAGAATGATTTTGAGCTTTAAGAATTTTTAGAATATTTTAATCATTTAATTAAAGGGTTGAAAGTTGACTTTTTGATTAAAGGTATTTTATGGAACGTTTGTATTTTATTAAAATACTAGACCTTACTACGATCAGTTAGAAGGTAAGTACGTTGAAATCGGATTTTTCTAC
This sequence comes from Dendrobium huoshanense, assembly GCA_016618105.1. NCBI lineage: Eukaryota > Viridiplantae > Streptophyta > Magnoliopsida > Asparagales > Orchidaceae > Dendrobium > Dendrobium huoshanense. The sequence goes on along the minus strand of JADPUM010000498.1, from coordinate 27,489 downwards.
ATTTTATTACGAAGGTTTGAAGTTTTGAACTAGTTTTAACTACGGTTTGACCAATTTGTTGACTTTTTAAAATATTGCAAATTTCTGGAATTTAATATTTTTAATAAATATTAGACCTCACTATGAGTTGAATGCAAGTGAGTTTGGGTGATTTGGATTTTATTTGAATTAGTTATGAATTATCGAAGTTTGGACATTTTTAATGATTTTTAGGAATTTCTAAATTAGAGGGCCTCTTTTGTGATTTTGCTCCAAACAAGTTCCCAATCTCTTGAAAACACCTCCAAAGGTCAGGAACAACCTAAGGAGGGATCCCCAAGTGTTTGGGAGATTTTTGGATTTTTATATTATTATTAATTAATTATCTTAATTAAATATTGGTTTTCACTTAAAATTAAATTAGGGTTTAAATTGCTGTCAAATCAAGGGGCTTTTAATTATCATAGATTAAGGACTGAATTCTGGTCAGTTTGAGGGTTTATATGTAATTTTTGGATTTAAATTGGATTTATTACAATTTTTAGAAGTTTTAAAGGCTTAATTAAGGGTTTAAGACTTAGAAAATTAATTAGGGGACCTAAAGACCTCAAAAATTAATGAAAGTTTCTCTAGGGGCTGAGGATGTCACTAAGTTCAAATGTTCAAAGTTTCAACTCAAGGGGAGGTGAATCCTAATTATTGAAATTTTTCTAAGTTTTCTATACATAAGTCCTTAATTATTGTCCTTAATCATGTCACTAGTTTTGAATAGGTTCAAATCAAAGTTCCTCTAACCCTTTGAATAAGCATGACATACATACACAATAGCAAACAAGCAAGTCCTTAGATCTAGGAGAACCTAGACTAGGTGGTGTGTGCACCTTAAGCATGCAATTAACTAATTAACATAATTAAGACAAAATTAGTGAATAATCAAAAAATGATTATTCACTAATCATCCCCATTAATTCCATTCACATGGGCTTGATCTAAGTTTAGAACTTCAATAAATCTCTCAAGAATTTAAAGGGTCTAAAATATATATATATTTTCAAAGTACCTTTTTTTTTTAAGTAAATAAATATCAACATACTTATATATATATAATCATAAATTTAAAATAATTAACAAAATATTTTTGAAATAACATTTTAGAGACTTGAGAGACTCTCAGATTTATTTAAAATATTTTGGAATTAGAACTTTGATTACTCAAAATATTTAACTTAATAATAAAATATAAATTAGATATTTAATTAAATAGTCTAAATTATCTAAAGGAAAACTCAAATATTTAAAATATATTATAGTTTGTATAGTGAATTTTATTTTGGAATACCCTCCATGCTCTGAAATAATTCCAAAATAAAATATTTTTAAATTATTAAAATTAATTTGATTTATCTTAAGTAAATATTAATTAAAATATCAAGTTTTGGGTATTTTTAATCATTTAAAATATTTTAAATATTTTAGAGAAAACTTTTAATTTTATTTGAAAGATATTAAAATTCTGAAAATTTTGATATTTTTAAAATAATTTTTGGATTTATAAATAATTTTTAATTAATTTTCAAAGTTTCTGTAATTAAATAGGTTTAATTTTAAATTAAACTCATTTAATTAGGTTCGGCGGCTGTTAGTGGGACAAATGGCACGCTCTGATTCGACCAGCCAAAACGCGGCGACGGCGGGATGCCACGTGGAAGGCGGCGGTCATCCACGCGTCGGCTGCAAACCGCGGGACGCGGTTTCACTTAACCACGTCAGCGAGCGGTGCGGGCCGTTCGATCGAATGCCTGGATCGTTCAACGGCGGGGATTAGATCCCGCCGTCTGACCCGATTTGACCAAGATCCAACCGCAGAGAGTTCGTCCCGCGGTTTTGAATGGACGGCCAGGATCAAGCCGGACGGCTGATCGAACGACAGATCGATTGCGCGGTCGGATCAGACCGCGGAAGGGCTCGATCTGGACCGTTGATCGAACGATCAACGGTCCAGAAAACGTACACTCGCCGGAGACCTTGAGTGACGCCCTAGAAAACATATTTCGCTTCGTTCTCTCGATCGGATCGACCACTTCACTTGAAATTTTAAACGTAGATTAAGGGTATGAACAGAAATCGTGGGGAATAACTAGTTTTAGCTAAAACCCTAAAAGCGTGAAGCTATTTAAATCTAACTAGTGTGACCTAGATCTAAGGTTTTAGGGAGTTATACCGATAGATCTTCGAAAGTTCTGGATTGATGAGCTTGTAGATTGTCCAAGTGAAGATCCCCAGCAGAAATCCGAGCTCGAACACGTCTGGATCGACTGCTAGAAGCTTGGGACGGTCTAGGTGGTGGTTTCGCCGGAGAACTCGCCGCCGGTGACGTGCAACCACTTGGACTTTGTAGTGGGGAGGTAGAGGAAGCTCTGGAGGTTCGAAACGAACTGAGAGCTCGGTCTGGGAGGCTAGGGTTGGTGAGAGAAGCTGCCTTGATCAATTAACCTCAAAAGGTGTCTTTCTCCCTATTCAAACGGGCTGGGCTAGATTGGACGGCTAGGATTGATGCAGAGGCTCTCCAGATAATGCCACCTGTCCCTGGGAAGGCTGGAAGGCTGCGAAAAGGGCTGGGCAAGCCTTGCTCCTATTGAGTGGACTTGGGATGAGTGAGAGGAGGCATTGCCACTTATGGCTAAACCAGGCCCTGAGCTTGGTTAGGAGAGCTCCAAGTGAGCTTTAGGGCATAAAGGGGGCGGCCTAAAGCAGCTTAAATCAAGGAAAAGGGTTTTGCACGTGATAAGCCCTTCTAGAAGAGGTTTAAGCTTGAGTTTGACCAAGTTGACCAGTCAACTGGTCAATGGGTGCTGACATGGCATGAAGGGAAATAGGAGCAGCCAATGGGAGAGCCTCCAAGCCTAATCTCACACTCCTTGAAGTCAAAGTGGGAGGTTTGACCAATTCAAAGAGGGATTTAAGGCTTTGTTGACTTGATTTGACCAGTCAACCAAGTCAAAATTGGTGATGTGGCACTTGAGGAGGTGGAGGAATACTTGGAATGATTTAATCAAGGGTCAAGAGTTCAAAGTCAAAGCTAGAAGGGATGGGAGCAAATGCCACTAAGGATTGAGGGTTGACTTGGTCAACTCAAGTTGGGTTGAGCTCAAAATGGGTTTAGAAATGTTCAAGGCTTTGAATAGAATGATTTTGAGGGTTTGAAGATATTGATGTGGTTAAATAGGTTGAAATGGTTCATTTGAAACCTTAAGGATCCATTGGGTCAAACCATGTTGACTGAGTCAACTAGGTTGACCCAGTGGGTAAGTCTGGGCTGGACAGGTTTGAAAAGATATTTTAAGACCATTGAGGGTGGTTCCTAGGTCTGGGGAGGTCAAATTGACCAAAATCCCCATTTGAGCCCCTAAGGGCCTGTTTGGTCAACCTGGGTTGACTTGGTCAACCAGGTTGACCCAGGGTCTGGGTTTGGGCTCAACAGGTTTGAAATGATATTTTAAGGTTAATGGAAGTGGTTGGGTGACTTAAAGAGGTCATTTGGGTCAAAACACATGTTTGGACCCTTAAAGGGCCCCTTGGGTCAAACCAGTTGACTTGGTCAACCAGGTTGACTCAAGGGTTGGAAATAGGTTCAAAAGTTTTGAAATGGCATTTGAAATTTGTTAAAGGTGGTTGCATCCCATTTGGAGCTCATTTGGTTTGAAATCCCCATTTGAGCCCCATAGGGGCATTTTGGTCAATTTTGACCTATGGGTCAATTAAGGTCAATCGTATGGAGATGATGAAGTTTGGCTTGGGGAAAACAATTTCTGCTATGGTGTATGAACAAATGTGGCTTAACAGTTGCAATTTGGAGGACGTAGAATATTTCAGCTGAGTAAAGAAATTGAAGCTAAGTAAGAATATTGAATTGTTTTGGTGGAGACTTGGTAAATCAGCCATACCAACCAATATATTCCTTGTGAATCGTAAAATCTCAGATCATGGCCTTTGTCCTAGAGGCTGTCAAGTTGATGAAACGTATGAGCACATTATGGTGAAATGCAAATATCTGGTTGATATAATTCTGAAGTTGAGGGAATGGGGAATTTTTATTCCTAATTTTCTTTCACTGGAATGCTGCTTGGTGAACTTGAGGAAGCTGTCTGTTAAGAATCCTGGGATTGTTCGGTTATATTGCTCTGTGGTTTATTACTCTTGGAGAAGTCGTAATGATATTAAACTTGGTAAGAATGCTATGCCGTGTTCAGTTATTGCTGCTACTGCATTGTTCTATGCTTTCTCCAAATCCAGTCCAATTCTTTCTTGTTGGGGTACTAACCTCCCTAGGGAGTTCCAAAGAACTTGGTACCCTCCACCGAGATTAAGGTAAATGTAGATGCATCTTTGATAAGTTCTAATTTGGCTAACATTGGAGGCATCTTCTGGGACTACAAAGGAAGATTTATTAGTGCTTTTGGAAAAAATGGAGTGCATTGGGATATTGGTCATCTTGAATTACAAGCTGTCCTCACGGTTAGAGAATTTTTGAAGAATTGGATGCTGGAATGTAAAGGGCTGATCATAGAAAGTGATAATGTGAATATCATGAATTTCATTCAGAATTCTTTAAAGAATAATAAGGAGAATGTTGGTAAGTGGCCGCATCAAAATCTTTGTTTTTTACATGATTTTAATAAGGTTGTTTTTCTCCATGCCTCTAGAAATTGTAATAGAGTAGCAAATTGTTGTGCTACTATGGCTTTGGAGAATAGTTTTTTCTTTGATAGCTCTTCTTTTGATCATATTCCTTCCTTGATACTATAATTAATTAAGGAAGAGTGTGATCCCCTTATTACTTGTACTTAGCTTCCCTTTTGCTTTTAATGCAATTTTCTGCATTTCTTTCAAAAAAAAGAAAAGAAATGAACAGACAGGTAGTTGGTATTACTTGGTAGAGAGGACCTGATAGAGCACCTGACAGGTACTCCTCACCACTCTTATGACTGTCCTGTTGTGGTCAGGCAGGCATCAGAACCTGACTCTTTATTCACTCAACTGAAATGATTGAGTGGGTATTGATCCCTTCTTCATTTGCAAGACCGAGATGGTGGAGCAGATATTGAAGCTTGCCTGATTAAAGTGAAGCCTGACCATAGCACCTAGAAGGTGTCCCTTACCACTTCTCTTTACTTCGGATGTCCTGTAAAAGACTAAGCAGGCTTCCATTTCATGGTTCATGAGCTTCTTGCTGAGGTCAGACAGAAGTAGTGGGCCACCCCAATCCACAGTTCCAAAAGGAGTAAGAGGGGCAGGATCCTTTTCACCTTCTATCCCGCTATCCAGATGCTGTCAGACTGGTTGTTGGTCTTACTTACCTTATTGAGAGAGCCCGATAGAGTCCCTGGGATGCATTCCTCAACACCCTTTTTACCCTGGATGTCCTGTAAAAGACTAAGCAGACTTCCATTTTGTGGTTCATGAGCTCTTTGCTGAGGTCAGGAAGAAGTAGTGGCCACCCCAATCCACTGTTCCGAAAGGAGAAGGAGGGGCGGGATCCTTTCCACCTTTTACCCTGCTGCCCAGATACGGCCAGACAAATAGTTGGTTTTACTTACCGGTTGAGCGAACCCAACAGAGTCCCTGGGAGGCCTTCCTCAACGCTTTTTTTTTTTTTCTCTGGATGTTTTGTAAAAGACTACGCAGGCTTCTATTTCGTGTCTTCTTTACTTTTGCTAAGGTCAGATAGAAGTATCAAGTCACCCCAATCCTCTATTTTGAGATAAGTAGGAGGGGCAGGATCTTTTCACCTTCTGCCCTGGACACGGTCAGGCAGGTAGTTGGCTTTACTTGGTAGAGAGATCCTGACAGAGCACATGGCAGGAACTCCTCACATCTTTCCCTGAGTGTCTTGTTCTGATCAAATAGGCACCATATTTTGTGACTCCCTTTATTTTCCATCTTGAGTTGGTCAGACAAATACAGAGTCACCCCAATCCACTATTTTGAGATGAGTAGGAGGAGAGGGATCTTTTCACCTTCTACTCTGCAGTTTCGACACGGTTAGGCAGGTAACTGGTTTTACTTACCTAGTAGAGAGAGCCTGATAGAGCACCTGCTAGGGACTCCTCTCCACCTTTTTCCCTGAGTGTCTTGTTCCAATTAGGCAAACACCAGGTTTCATGACTCCTTTATTTGCTGACTCGATTTGGTCAAGCAAATGCTGAGTCACCCCAACCCATTGTTCTGAGAAGGGCAGGAGGATATGTGACCCCTTCACCTTCTATTCTGCTGATTTGATATAGTTAGGCAGATAGTCGGTCTATTTTTACTACCTTACTTTTGATTCTTCTCCTGACTCTGCCCCTACTACAGGGTAAGGCTAGAGGATAACTTCTCTACCTTTTTCACCCTTGAGGTGATCTTTACCCTAGATTCTCTCTTCGGCTCTGCCCTCTCTATAGAGCAAGGCTAGGGGAGGATCCCTTTACTCCTTTTTCACCCTCATGGTGACCTTTACCCTTGATTCTTTATTCGGATCTGCCCTCACTATAGGGCAAGGCTATAGGAGGATTTCTTTACCTCTTTCACCCAAGTGGTGACCTTTACTTTTGATTCTCCTTTCCACTCTGCTCTCGGTATAGGGCAAGGCTATGGGAGAATCCTCTTTCCTTGTTTTCACCCATTTTTTTAGGTGATCTTTACTATTTGTTCTCTCCTTGGCTCTGCCCTTGTTTAAGGGTAAGGCCAGGAGAAGACCCTACTACTGGTTCACCGTCTCAGCGATACCTTACTTATGTACTGCTGCTTCTTCTTATTTCCTAGGCTCTACCCCCACTATAGGGCAAGGCCAGGAGAAGAGTCTCCTACTTTTTATACCATCTTTCTGATATTCTTTCACTTATGATTTTCACTCTACTTTCTTTAGTTTAGTCGGTCAACACCAACACGAGCGGTTCACTATTTTTTTGCCGCTCCTGTTGGGGGTCCATTTGTTGACCTTGATTTTGCCAATTCCTTGGGCCCAATGGATTAAGTTGACCATGTCAACCTTTGACCTGGTTAACCCAACCCTTAATGGGTCAATTTTGACCCATTGGGCCCATTAAGGGCCTAAATCAAATTCAAATATAAATCAATCTTCTCGTGGCCTAATAAATCTTCCTCTTTGACCTATTTGACTGGGTTGACTAGGTTGACCAATGATTTGGTCAACCCAAGTCTTAAATAGGTCATAATGACCTATTTAAGTGGATTTAAGACCTCTTTATTACATTTAAAGCCCCATGGACATTTTAAAATTCAAACCACGACCTAATCACTGCTATTTTCCTTCTAATTGATCAAGCAATTGAACTTGGCCGTCCATGATAGAGCTAGGCCCCTTAAATACCAAAACTTTTGTCTATTTTAGGATCTTATTCCAAATTCTCTTGCACCAAGCTCCCAAACCCTCTGAGATTTCATGTGAGCATTCTTGAAGAGTTTTCTCACCTTCCCTGACAAAAATCCTGCCGGCCAAGCCCGTCGCCGGTGAGATTCCGGCAAACCCGCAGCCTCAAAAGCCCCAAGTCATTTTCCCATTGATCTAGACATCGAATTCTCATGGTTTCTTCTACAACTAGGAGTGTCGACAGTCTACAAGTGCAACAAGCCATAGATCTCTCAATTTCATCAAGTATTTTTGATAAAATTCCAAACCATAGTTAGAACACACAAAGTTATTTAACTTTTTATACAGTGAATATTATTCTACAAATTTTTTCCCCCGTGATTTTTGTTCATGACTAGAATATGTGTTTAAAATTTTGTGAAATTTCATCAAGCGGATTGTGAGAACGAAGCAAAAATCTATTCCAAAGCTTCGGACATGTTCGCATGCTTGACAGACCGATCGCGACTGTTGATCTTTTGATAAACAGTCACGATTCACGCTAAACACAGTCTGCATTGACCGCAGATCTCTTCCTGCAATTTGAATCGCATGGTGAAATCCAGCCCGTCGGCTCAGATTGCGTGCATCTAACGATCGCCGCATGTGCTGACTAGATCAAGTGATCTGTGTGGGGCCCGCCGACCAGGTAATGATTGGGAGCTGATTGCGGCATCCCGCAATCAGCTCCAATCATTAGGTGCTATCTCCGGAGTCCGCATCGGCCAACGCGAAGCGTCCACGTGGCTAATTGAGAGCCGCCAGTCGCCGCCGAGGATCGAACGGGCCAGTTGCCGGATGCCACGTGTTTAACTGTTGCAATTTTAATTTAAAAAGAATTTTAAATTATTTTTTAATCCTTATTTTCTTTAAAAATTTTCTATAAATTAAATAAAAATCATAAAAATACCTATAATATAAAATACTTAGATTTTTATCCTCTTTAATTTGAAACTAAAATTATTTTAAAATTATAAGAATATTTTAAATTATTTAGAAAATAGTAAAAAATACTTTTAAAAAAAATATTATTTTAATTATTTTTATTAATATTATAATATTATCAGTATTTATTTAATTATAATACTAATAATAATTATTACTTTAATATTTTTGTTACTGTTTTAATTTTAATATTATAATTATTATTATCATTATTATTATTATTATTAATATTATTAAATTAGTGTTAATCTTAACTTAGTTTGAAACTAGTTTTAAATTAGTGTTAATATTAATTTATTTTTGAAATTAGCTTTTTTTGTTATTATTATTATTATTACTTTTATTATTTTTTGTTTTAAAATTATTTGTTTAATACTATTATTATTATTATTATTATTATTATTATTATTATTATTATTATTATTATTATTATTATCATCATCATTATTAGCCTTATTTTAAATATAGATTTTACTATTATTCTTTATGTATTTTAAACTTCAAAAATTTGTATCTTTTTCATTTCAAATCTGATTTTGGCACGCAACCTCTTGAATTTTTCAAAAAAATACCTAATTTATTTTAAAATAAATTTTAGAACCTAATTATTTCTATCTGGATAGATTTCTATCTTAGATTGCCATTTTGAGTATTTTCTCTATTATTTAAATATTTATTATTATAATTATTTTGAAATTATAAATTATTTTCAAATCATTTTGAAACCTCGATCGAGTGGCCAGTGAATCTCTCCTATACATATGTAAATACAAATGTGATTTATTTTAAATTATCATATTTTCCAAAATCTATATAAATATATATTTATAAAGTATTTTAAATTTACTTTGAAATTACTATTATTTTAAATTCTAATTTTTGGGAGATTCACTCCAATGAAATTTTAAACATGGATTCTAAATGTGAAGAGCAAGTCATGGGGGTGTGGATTATTGGATGGATGAGTTCCAAACATTCATTAATCCCTTCATTATTCGTACTTATTTTTAGTTTGTCGTAGGTTGCATGTGTAGGTTGCACCTCCACCACTTAGTTTAGGCCCTCCTAGATCTATGGACATAGTGTGTTTACTATTTTTATATGTTTCTCATGTATTATTACCTTGAGGGTTAGTGTAAATTTCACTTTAAACCCATATAACGTAGTGACACCTTACGAACAAAAATAAAGGATCCGTCTAGCGGACTTAGAAATCTTCTAGGGGCAACTATAGATCACTGATTAACATGAAAAGTTTTACAATTGAAATTAGGGACATCATAAACCTCTCAGAATTTTCTAGAATTTTTTAGGGCTTCTTAGACCCCTTAATTAACCAACCATAATTAACCTGCTAAATAAGGCTCTGAGACATTCTAAAAATTATAATAAATCCATTTTAGATCAAAAAATTACCTATAATAGCTTGAATTGACTAGAATCGGATCCTTGACATTATATAAATAAAGATTCTTAGTTTGAGTCTAGGTTGACCCTTAATTTGACATTCGGAGGAAATTACCTTTTTACCCCTAATATTTCATTAAAAATTATTAAAAATCCCAAATTTTCTCCAAACACTTAGGATCACTTTATCAGGTCATCCTTGACCTTTGGGATTGATTCCAATCTGGTTGGGGCAGATTTGGGTCAAAATCATAAAATCAGCCCTTTATTAGGTAATTTAAAAAATTTCATAAATACTTTGAACTTAGAAAATTCATAACTAATTGTAGAAAATTCCAAATTAAGCAAACTCACTTGAATTAGACTCCAGTTAGGGTCTAGTGTTGGAACTCATTCAATATGAATTAGGATGTTAAGCCTAATTAAATATCCCAAGGCTAACCAAGAGGGGGGGGGGTGAATTGGTAATTTAAAAAATTATACTTCTACTCTTGGATTTTTAGAAAACCTTTTTAATTATTAATGCAAGTTAAATTTAAAGTTTGAAAAATAAACTTTTCAACCAGAGTAAATAACTTGCAATGAAATTAAATGCGTAAGAAAAATAAGAAAGAACACACCAGATTTATAGTGGTTCGGTCAAACCTTGACCTACGTCCACTCCCTGGAAGCACCCTCCGAGTATTGCACTAATACCACAAAGTGACTCTCCTTTCGCCCCCACAGCAAGGCAGAGAAGCCTGTACAAAATCACTTTCACCTTTCCCGATGCGGCGGAGTAGCTAGGTTCTTTGACACCAAAGAGATATTCTTCTCGCCAAAACTTCCCTCAAGATGACCCTTGAATCCGATGGTACTGAAGTGCAAGTTCTCCGGAGCAACCGTGTGAATATCCCCTTCACACTCCCTTGAAATCCATTCCAAGGATCTTCTCCCTCTCAAACTCCACCCTTTCCTCTCTCCCTTTCAAGTTCTCTCTTCTAGTTTTCTCCAAAAGAACGAAGACACAATGGCTATCAAAGATACACTTTGTCGTTCTTATACACTCTCCAAGTGTCAGCAGAGAACCGGACCGATGTTATTGAACTTCACTTGAGAGCCTTCAAAGGAGATTGAAAGAAACAAAGAGATCTTCTTCTTCAAATAACCTTGTGAATCCCTCACAAACCCCTCACTTGATCTCTCACTCTTCACTCTTATAATATCTCTCAAACTCTCACTCTCAATGATCCCTCTCAAGAGAAAACAACTTCATAGGCACTTGTAATAGTTTCTAGGATTCCTTATATAGAAAGGACATGAAAAACCGTCCAAAAAACTGTTAAAAACATGTTTTTCTGCGCACTGGATCATCCCGTATGAAATTGATTTAGTACGGACGAACTATGTAAAAAACTGTCCCGTACGAACCATTTGTGCATCTGTACAAACCAATTCCATTCTGGACAAAATAGATTTGTCCCGTACGAAAATATTTCATCCGGTACGAACAGTTATATCAAAAGTTGGTTCCGAAAACTGCAGAACGTTGCCAGAAATTGCTATAGTCGGTTCCCATCACCCTGGACGAACATGACTTCGTCTGGATGAAATTTTTACAGAGAGTAACTCGTCCTGGGACGAAAATGATTTTGTTTGGACGATCAGGACTTAGAAAAATTTTCTTGTTCAGTTCTTGTTCGTTCCATTGCTCTTACAAGGAGATTACTGATCTGATCGTCCTATACGAACAATATTTGTCCCGTACGATCAGTAAAAAACTTTTTCAATATCTCCATTAGTGTGTGTGAATTTATTCACTCAATTACAATCACTCATTCTCAAATTTAATTCAAATAAAAAGTACAAGCTTCAAATTCACAAAGTATCTTATGCTGAATTTGATTTGAAGTCTTCGTAGTCTGGAGTTCAATTTTCCTGAAATATTAGTACACACAAGAGCAAAAATAAATCTTCCAAAAAATATTAGGAGATAACAACACATAAAATAATAATATTTGGAATCATCAAAACTATACAAGTTGCAAGAATGTAAAATATGCAAATAGCAACTTTCCTAACATCTAGTATTTATTAAAAATATTAGGTTTCCAGAAACTGGCCTAGATTAGAAAGTCAACTTTTTGGTCAACCCCAGCCTACAGTCTAGGGCCCGAAACATAGGAAATTCATAACTTCGCCTAGGAAATTCCAAATTCAGTGTACTACATGGCTAAATACTCATCTTAAGGTCTAGTACTTTTCTAAAATATTAGGGGACCCAAACCTAGCCTTTTTCTAATAGTGATGTTTTGGACCCCTAGCCTAATACCTAAGAGGACCCGGGTCTTTCCAAAATTGGCTAATATAATTTTAACTTCAAATATCACTACCTCAAGTGCTTAAAACTGACCAATAAACTAAATTAACTAAAATGGACCCTAATCCATTAAAACTTTGACTTTAACTAAAATTATCTTTTCTAGCTTATAACAAACCTGAACTATAGGCAATTTTATTAACTACCCAAATTAAGACCTATCCCAGCCACACCAGCCATACACACACATATAAAATTGTTTCTAGGGCACAACTTTTAGACTTAGGCTAGGCCGGTGTTTATTTCCTTTTATGCTGTGTACCAGAGATTTTCGTGGTTTGCACTACATGTTGTATGAAATTGAATTGCTATGTTTACTTTCTTTTACTGTACTATGGATGATGTCATGAGCGTTAGACCTACCCCTAGATTAGGAGCACCATATATATATTGTTCTTCCGTATAGGTGGTCATGCTCAAGCTAATTAAAGGGGGGCATCGCTATAATTTCTAATATTATCTTATGCAGGTGCTTGCTCAGCCCCCCAAAATAAATGAGGGATAAAATAATTATAACTGCTAAATGTGGACTGCTTAGCCCTCATAATTAAGAGCATGGCTTGGCACAACTTCAATAGGTTGAATTTTTATTTTCATATATAAACTGCTTGTGATTTTTATTAGGATAACCATGTAGGGAGTCTAGAATTTTTCATTTTCATTTGATGTAATATTTGTAAAAGTTATAAAGAGTTGTGAAAATGATCTTTGAGTGTGAATATTCTTATCCCACTTAAATCCCAAAAGAAGAAGGCATCCTCATAGGGGAGAGTCTTCTTCTATTTGGGAGATCGAGTGGGATGGCTTTAGATATTCAAAAAGAAAAAGCAATGCCCCCTACCAAGGGGAAATTGTCTCTTCATTTGGATATTCAAGCCACAATAGATCCAAGGAGTCCAAGGAGGAGATTTCCAAGGAGTCCAAGGAGGAGAGATCCAAGGAGTCCAAGGAGGGAGATCCAAGGAGTCCAATGAGAAGAAGACACCCAAAAGATTGAAGACCTAAAGACCAATATCCCACTCAAAGTCATTTGTGTCTGTCATTGGCTTAGAAATTTAGGTTATTGGCAGTGGTGCCCGGCCACTTTACTTTCTACATATCTGGGTTGTAATAAGGTCAGTTTGCCTATGGACATTTAATTGATTGGTTTGATTTATATTGATGTGCTTACCTGATTGCGTATTAGAAATTACCTGCTTTTTTATGTTTCTTTGCATGCTGATTTTGTCTTAGCCTAGATTGCGTTAGGCTCTTTTAAGGATCATAAAAATTCTTCTACTCATAACTAATCTTTAAAATTCTATATTTAAATAACATATAAATCTAGCGAACCTAGAGAATTGCTGAAATCGTCTGGGGTCGCATGCATATTATTGCATTTCTTCTTCTCCTTCTTATAATACATCTCCCTGCCTGCAGGTAAAGTTCGGATAATCTGGTCTATAAGGATGAAGTGCCAGACCTAGGGAGACTTAGTCTTTTCTAAAAATTTATTTTCTATAATCCTATTTTTAAAATTCAATAGCATTCATGAGCTAACAATTCATTATCATGCATTGCATTAGTTACCAACTAAATAAAATTTAATTGTATTAGTTAGGGGCATTCACCTACATAAGTCCAGGAAAAATTAGGAAACTCTCTAAATGTCGGTCCTATTTCCAATAACTGTACCATCCACCCATCTTTCATAAATGACTTAATAGCATGATTTTAAAGTGATTAGGTGGTTAGCTGGCTCCCCAATCCAGGTCAGGGTAAGTCCAAGTTTTGCATTGCATTGGTTAGGACACGGGTCTTAGTGTTGTGTAGAACACTAAACCCAACCTAGATTTAGGATTCGAGGCTACTACATATTGTCTCGTAGTATGCCTTAAATAGTAGGTAGATCCCTTCTTTTTAGGGACTATAAATCATATTTATCCACATCACAGGATGACGTCACCTCCATCTTTTCTCTCACATATGTGATTGGATGCCTGACTTTCTTTCATCCAGTTTCTCTTTAGTATCCTAGAGCCTCTAAGTGCTGGTATGAGCCACGCATGTTGATTAAGCCTTTTGGGACATTTCTTCCTTTTGAGTAGGACTTCTTAGTCTATGCCCATGTGTCAATCCTATTTTAGGAGAGGATAATGTATGATCCTTAATCAAGATTTTTCTCGGGCTCCGTCCTGGGATGTAAATAACCATGGGGGCTTGCACCCATGGGATTCTTAGCCCCACATCTACTAAACCCCATTCGAACTATTGTATCGGGTGGGGTAAACCCGTGATTAAGTTGTTTATGTTACTACCCATCGGGGTGTGTTGGCGACAGCCTCTATCCTCAATGATTAGTCATATGCACGATCCAATCTGTCCCTTCTATTTGACCCATTCGCGCAGTGCTCTTTTGGAGGTCCACAGTGACACAAGTGATTGGTTAGATTTCTTTGTTCTATTATGCTGTATTTATTGTGATATTTATTTTGTTATTACACTTTGTTCATATTATGGTTTGTGCATTAGAATGTCTATGGACTAGGCTGCTTTTATACTAACTTAGTCTTATGCAGGTGGACACACTCATATAGTGCTTAAATAAAAGGGGGTCAGAACCATTAATGTTTTAATACTATTGTTAATTTTGTAGATGCTCCAGAGACTACTTAGTCCCCTTTAAAATTAAAAGAGAGTGGCCAAGTGTGTTTCTTTTTTTGCATAATATAAACCACTTGGGATGTTATGTGTTATTATTTGTAATTTTTATTAGGATAATCATACTGGGGTATGAGTCAAGATTTTCTCTATGTAATTTATTTTTATTGAGTTATGAAAGTCTAAAAGTCTGGCATTTCAAATACCTGGTACCCAAAGAGAATAAGAAAGGACTCTTCTCGGGAAAATTCTTAGTTATTTGAGTACCCTTCTAGAGGATGAACCAGACAGAGCCCGAAGGAGATCCAAAGAGAGATGATCCGAAGAAGGATGATCCACTCGAAGAGGGCGACTTGAAGAAGAAATGCCTAGCTTTTAAGACTTGTTCCATTTATTAGGATTAGAATTCAGGTTATTTTCTGTGGGACCTGGCCACAATTACTTTTTTTAAATCCTGGGTTGTATTTATATGGCACTTGCTACGGACTTTGGACTTTACTTTTTTGTGAACTATTTTATTAAAGTATTTCTTTTTTGTGCGCATTAAAACTTGCAAGGTTTTTTTAGGTTTTTTTTTTCTTGCATGTGCTTAGTCTGATTTTTGCTAGGCTCTTTAAGGACCAAAACCCTTTTTCTATTCATAATTAAATTTCAAAATTTTAAAGTTTAAATAATTTAGAAACTTAATGACCTAAAAAATAGTTGAAACCGTCCGGGGTCACATGCATATTATTGTATATCTCTTTCTCCTTCTAATAAGATACCTCCCCACTTGTGGATAATGTTTGGATAATCTGGCCTCTGAGGATGAAGTGTCAGACCCGAGGAGGCTCAGTCTTTTCTAAAAATTATTTTATATAAGCCTGTTTTTAAAATCTTAAACATTCATGATTTAGACTTTTAAACTAGCATGCATTGCATTAGAAATCAACTAAATTAAAATTTTTTTGCATTAAGTCTAGGAGCATTCACCCCTCATAAGTCAAGGGCCAATTAGGAAACTCTCTAGATGTCGGCCCTACTTTCAAAATACTAAACTACTTACCCATCTTTCGTAAAGACAGGATAACATGGATTTGAAGTGCTTAGGTGGTTAGCTGGCATCCCTTTTCAGGCAGGGTATAAGCCCAGGTTCTTATCTAGGACATGAGTGTTAGTGTTGGGTAAACACTAATCTGAACTTAGATCTAAGATTAGAGACTACTACACTGGGTGTCTCATAGTATGCCTCAATAGTGGGTAAGTCTCTTCTTTTCATGGACTATAAATCCTACTTATCTGCATCACAAGGATGTTGACACTTCTATCTTTTCTCTCTGAATGTTTTGAGTGCATGATTTCTTTTCTCCACTTTCTCAATGTCTTAGTCCCTCTAGATGTTTGAAATGAACCGTGCATGTTGACTAAGCCATTTGAGCCCCTCTTTTTTTCCTTTTGAGTAAGATTTCCTAGTCTCCCTTTGTATACAAATTCCCTTTTTTGGAAAGAATAATATTAAATCCTTAATTGAGAGTTTTCACGGGCCCTAGGCTCGAGATGTATTTAACCACGGGGCTTGCACCCATGGGAAATAGAGTTCCATAATAAATAAAACCCACTCGAGCTGATGTAACGGGTGGGGGAACCCATTGTTACGATCATGTCATGTATATTACTACCCATTAGGTGCACTGGCGAGAGCTGCTATCTCAATGGTTAGTCGTATGCACGATCTAATCTACATTCACATCGGCCTATTAGTGAGGAGCACAGAGGCCTACAATCATCTCTATCCCTCAGGGTGGTGCAGTCTTATGTACCCTCTGCACTTTATAACCGGTTGTGTCCTTTTGGAGGTCAATAGGTTTCTGGCGATCACGATGGGACATATTTCCCTCTCTATCTTTGGATAATGTATTATTCTTTCTTTTGTGTACTCTATGATTGGCACTCATTAGATTAGGTTCGTGCTACTCTTAGTTAGTGTCCCTTTCTTAGTTAGGTTCTATTTTTAGCTATGGTTTCCCCTTACTAAGGTCTCTTTTCTTCCAGCCTTTTGGGTCATTCCATACCTTATCAATTCTCTTCTTCCCGTCAGGTTTATGTGTTCTCTTGGCTCTCTCATCTTGAGATCACCGAGCAGACCCTGACACCTTTCTACCTTTCATTGGTACTCGATACCTAAGGGTTGATTAGTTGTTGATAGTAACTTAGACGAGGAAAGAGACTACTGATGTCAGAGTACTAGTAAGTAACTTATTCTCCATTAGTTGTGTGGAATGAGAGTCGAGGATTCCTGTCAAAAATCTTCTAACACTCTTTCCACTAGTGTTGGTTATTTACTATGGACTAACAAGCTTCATTGCCCCCATTAAAATATCCCTCTGTATTTGTATCCCCTGAAAGGACCCTTGTTACTTTTCGGTAGTCTGTGTGGCCATGACTATTTATCCTCTACCACATAGTGTTCGCTACAAAGAGTATAAGGTTGTCTTTAAAGGTGATACGCTAATTCACTGTAGAGATATTTATGCTTCTATTTGTGCACACCAATCACATTAGTACTAGTGCATAAAATTAATGATTTAAATCCATTTTTTTTATAGGTGATACTGGGTCCACACCCACCTAGGTTAATAAGGTGTGATGATGTTGATCCAATGTCCTTAACTCAAATCCTTTTTTATATATAGGTGATATTGGGCCCATGCCCAATTGTATTAGTTAGGTGTGGTGATGTTTATCCAATGTCCCTATGTAAATCTCCTTTTACTATCATTTGTGATATGATAATTATTCTTACCCAGTTTCACTTAGTACCCCCAAGTGTTGTCTGGGATATCAAAACAATTAATTTAAAATTTTTTTAATAGGTAATTCGGAGTCCATACCACTTTTTTTAGTCAGGTGTGGTGATGTTGGTCCAATGTCCCTACGTGGGTTTCTTTCATCTATCAGTCATAATACGATAGTTATTCTACCTAGTTTCACTTGGCACTCCCAAGTGTGGTCTGGGATATCAAAACCAATAATTCAAACCCTTTTGAGAGGTGACACTGGGTCTATCCCCACCTGTGTTAGTTAGATGTGGTAACGACAATCCAATGTCCCTATTTGAACTCCTTTTTTCTATCAATTATGATATGATAGTTGATCTTATCCAGTTTCACTTGAAACCCCCAAGTGTGGTCTGAGATATCAAAACCATTCACTCAAATTTTTTTTTAAAATGTGATACTGGGTCCATACCAACCTACATTTGTTGGGAGCGATAATGTTGATCCACTATCTATATATAAATTTCATTCTTATATCAATTTTGTTATGATCGTGCTCCCCAGTTTCATTCGTGTAGAAAATGTGTCCTGGGTTATCAAAACCAACCATATCCCCCATCTCTCTACTACTTCAAATCTTTTGGTAAAGTTGCTTAGGGAATTTCGTTGGCATCTGGATATCCGTGGCCATGATATTTTGTCTTCTACCATGAGGTAACTAGGAGTCAGTTTGGGAACTCTTAAACAACTTTTTCCCTAAATTTTTTTTATAATTACTATTAGTTTATCCCTCACATCCCTATGCAAATTTATCTCAGGTTGAAATCAAGGTGACTTTTACCTTCTATTATGCTTCCTCGATAGGGACAGGTAAGTAGTTGGCCACTTACTTACTTGGTGGGATGCCCAACAAAGTTCCTGGGAGGCATACCCCCCCCCCCACCTAATATACCTTTACTTCTTCAATCACATCCCTACACGGAACTGTGTTAGGTTAATATTAAGGTGACTCTCGTATTCTATTCTTCTACCTCGATAGGGTCAAACATGTAGTTGGCCACTTAATTACTTACTCAATTACCTGGTTGGGGGTGTCTGACAGAGCTCCTGGGAGGCATACCCCACCACCTCAACTCTTTATTCACTTTGTTGAAATGATCAAGTGGACATTGAGCCCATATATATTTTTCAAGATGAAATGGCTAGGAAGACAGAGACTTACCCGATTGAGAGAGCTCGGCAGAGTCCATGGGAGGCATTCCTCACCACCATTTTACTTCTTTGATGCTTTATCGTGATCATGCATGCGTCAGACCCTGACTCTTTATTCACTCAATTGAAACGATTGAGTGAGTATTGAGCCCATCTATGTTTGCTCAACTGAAATGATAAAATAGACATAAAGAATTGCGAGTTTTGACCTATTTTTCTCAGACCTAGGTCAAAGAGTTGACCTGGTCAAATTTGACTACGCTAGACCCTAAGACCCTTCCCAATGGATTCAGGGAGTCAAGCCATGTCTGCTGAGCCCAGACTTAGGTCTTGGGTCAACCTAGTTGACCAGGTCAACTAGGGTTGACCCAAATTGACCCAAACCCTTTTTAATTGATTTCAAATTCAATTCAAAGCTCCTTGGCTCAATCTCTCACCCCCTTGAGTCCCATAGATCAGACTAAGTCTACTGAGCTCAGATCCATGCCTTGGGTCAACCTGGTTGACCAAGTAAACCCAAATTGACTCATTAGGCCCTTTAAAGTCCAAATCAATTTTAAATCAATTCAAATCCATTCTTGGCTAAAATCTCCCCTCCTTTGGACTTAATTGACCAGGTTGACCAAGTTAAATGTTGACTTGGTCAACCCAAGCTCTAAATGAGTCAAATTGACCTATTTATGGTCAATTTAAGACCCATTAAAGCATTTTAATTCATTCTAAACCCTGCCTAATTTAAACCCTTCCCTGATCCTCTCTATGAAATTTCATTTAAGTTCACCGGCGGGATCGCTGGGATCATGCCGGAGAAGCCTTACGATTCTGGGTTCGCGCCGGAGGTTGAAGATAAAATCCTGACCGTTGATCTCAATCAACGGCATGGATTAGATACCACAGTCTCGGGAGCCCACTTGATCATAGCCGTTCGATCATCCATCTGACGGCTACGGTTAATCTGACAGTTATCTAGTTAGCCGCCAATGATTGGCCTTCCAATCATGACGCGCCGCGTGTAAAGCGCCGGTTGAATGGGTAATTGGGGGATTTAATTTCACAAAAAAATAAAGGGATCTTCAAAAATTGATATCTCCCTGCACACTTGACCAAATTAGGTGTTCTTAGACTCATTGGAAAGGTCTCAAGGAGACCTACAAAAGCTTTATAGTTCTAGGTCCTGATTGCATATGTATTAAATTTAATTTCTGTAATAGTGTTTTGTCAATTATTGCATTTATTGTCTAAATTAAATTCTCCAGGGCCTGGAATTTTGGGAGAATGAATTTGGGCATGTCTCTAACATGCCCAAATTTTATCTCCCCTATTTGAAGTGTTTAAGGGCATTAGTATTCCAATTTTGATTCAAGGGATATGGGTTGACCCTCAAATCCAAATTAGAGTTATGACCTATCCAATGAGGTTTAGGATTTGATTTTGAGTGTGCTGATGATGTGTAGCATAGAGAGTTTAGGACCAGTGATCTTGCCCCAATCCAACCTTAGGATAGCTCTCTAAGAGTTTCTTAAGGTGACTTAGAGATCACCTTAGGTGGCTTGGTTAGCCACCTTAGAAAACTCTATTTAGGCTCAAAATTGGTTTGTTTAGGCCTTGGGATCAGGTGATCCCATGGTCCAAATTTCATCAGATTTGGTGCCCATTTGGTTTACAAAATAGGAGCCACAAGATTCCCTCCCTAGAATTACCCTAAAGCCTAATTAATTCACTAAAAATTCTTATTAAATCCTAACAATTTCATAAAATACTGGTAGTTGTCCCTAAGTAGTCCCTTAACTTGTAGATATTTAAATCTCCTTAAATTGATATTAAAATCCACTTTAATTCCATTTTAATCAAAATATAATTTAATCAATTTTAATTAATTAAAAAATTATTACAAATCCCAAAAAAATATTTAAACACTTGCTGATCTCCCCTTAGATCATTTTTTATCTTTGGGGTTGATTTTAAGAAGTTTAGGATTCATTTGGGTTCAAACCACTAAAAGTTTTCTTAATTAAGGTAATTAGAAAATTCAATAAAATACACAAACTTCTAAAATTCATTATAAAATGTAGAAAATTTCACATCAATCAAACTTAGTGGATAATGACTCTAATTTAGATTTAGTATTTCCTAAAAAAGTCAAACCCGAAAATCTGGTCAAAGTCAAAATGTCAACAATTTGGTCAACATTTGGTCAAGTCGGGTTAAAACTTCTAAAAATCATAACTTTTGATAGAAAACTCCAAATTGAGTGTGCTACCCGTCTAATATTTCATAATTTGGTCTAGTATTTATTAAAAATCTAAAACCTCTAAAAATCCTTCTAACTTTAAAAATCAACTTTTAACCCCTTAGTTAGCATATCTAGATAATACCTAAAACTCATTAACTCTTTCAAACTTCAGAATTTTCTAACTTGATTAATAAAATTTTCAACCAATCTTTTCAAATCAGTAATCAAATCTCCTTAATATTAATCAACTTCTCTTAATATCAACCAACTTAAATTAACTTAATCAACTCCGATTACTACTTGGTAATCCAAGCCTACGAGGCTATTAGCTTAGTCTCAAGGAAAGTGAAATAAACTTCACGGCCTCGATGTAAAATAAAGTGAGTAATTAATTAACCTCTAAAATATATTTAAATAAAATTCGTAATATATTATTATTTAAATTCTAATATAAATTTCCCTTATGCCTCAACTAACTCAAATTTTTAGATAACTCTAACTAATCACCCAACCTAGGGTCTACCCTAGCCACACTACCTTTTACACACACTTTAGATAATTTGCTTGGACAACCAACTCTAGATCTAGGTTGGGCTGGTGTTTACTTTACTTGTGTGTGCCTGATTTTTTGTGATTTTACTTCATGTTGTTGATGAAATTGTCTTGCTGTATCTGCTTACTTCTTACTACACTCTGTGGATGATTGATGTGTTTGGTGACTAGATTATCCTTAGGATAGGAGTGATCTGGATATTCACATAACTTTTTGCAGGTGGCCACGCTCATGCAGGGAGATAAAAAGTGGGGTAAATAAAAAAATATTTCTATTATAATAATGCTTGCATAGGTGCTTGAGCTGCTAAAGCCCCTAAATAATAAAAAGAATGTGGCCAGTGTGTTTTTTTAATTTTTTTACCCATATATAACTTCTTGGGAATATTTTAATTTATTAACTGCTTAGGATAACCGTACAGGAGAGTCTAGAATTTTATTTCATATTAAATGTAATTTATGCAAATGTAAGGTGTTGTGAAAGTGGAGTTTTGAATTGGAATACATAGGTCCAAGCTTGGACTCCAAAGAAAAAGGACAACCCTTAGGGGAGTAGCTCTTTTCTACTTGGAGATCCAAATTTGAATCACTTCTTCCCTACCCCAAGAGGAAGAGTGGCCTTTCCCCAAAGGAAGTGCCCTCTTATCCATTTGGGTAGCCTACTACGAAGAATCCAAGGAGCCTGAAGAAAAGGAACTCGAAGGAGAACAAGATTGAAGAATTGAAGACAAAAGTATCCCATTTAAAACCACTTGTGTCTCTATTAAGTTTAGAATCCAAGTCGTTGTCAGTGGTGCCCGGCCACTTCATTTTCTGTAAATTCTAGTTTGTAATAAGCAAGGCAACTTTGTCAATGGACATTTATTATTTAATTCATTTATATTTGATTTGTTGAGATGATTGCATATAGAATTTCCTATTTTTCTTAATTTTTTTGACATTTGTGTGCCGCTTTTGTTTTCTCCTGGACTCGTGAGACTAGTGAGGGTGTGAAAGTTTTATACTCATAATTATAAAGTTTAAAATTTTAGTGAGTCTAAATAACATAGAAAGATAACAAATTTAGGGAATTAGTCGGGGATCGACCTCGAGGCTGCATGCATATTTCTGCACTACTTCTTTCTTTGCTTTAGACCCTTCCCAGCCTGCGGGTAGAGTCTGGATAGTCTGACCTATGAGGATGAGATGCCAGACGTGGTGAAGTCCAGTCTTTTGAAAAAATTATTTTTTAAGCCTATTTTTAACTTTCAAGCATACTTGATTTGAGGTTGTTAACTAGCATGCAATACATTAGAAATAAATTAAAATAGTCATAATATTAATTGCATTAATCCTTAGTATTTTGCACCCAACATAAGTCAAATGGGCCAATTAGGGAAATCTCTAGATGTCGGCCCTAACTCTTCAAAACCATTAAATGAAACGTCCCTTCCACTCTTTCATAAAAGACCAGATTCATGTATTTTAAATCGATTAACTAGTTAGCTGGCTCCCCAATATAGGCCGGGGTAAGTCTAGGTTCTGCACTATATTAGTTAGTTTCGGACGACTATGATCCAGTACTAAATTAGATTTAAGATCCGGGACAGATATTTTATTATAAGACCCCAACCTTCGAGAATATAATCTCAAATTTTTAATAAAATGATCAACTCAAATTAAATCTTCTTTCAACCCAAAATATGAAGCCCAACACTTAGCTTAAGTTGGATACTTTCGGATGGTTATGGAATCTCAAAGTGTCCCCTACTCCTCTTCCCTTGATTCTATTAAGAACTGCTCAATTTTGATCCATTCCCTTTTGAGCTTCTAAAATCCACTCCTTTTTGATATCACTCCTAAAAAATCTAACAAAATTTTGTCTCTATTTTAATCGAGAGTTTTCATAGGGGCCTCTGTCTCCCTATGATGTAATTAACTACGAGGGCTTACGCTCGCAGGAGATTTAGAACCACACGCACCTAATTTTCAAAATTGATTTTTAAAAATTTTATTTCATTTATTTGGGAAAATTTAAAATACTAACGATCGCTATTTTCATATTCAATGAATTAACATCAAATGATATTTTCCCCCTTTGCGGAGATAATATCGTTTGTTGATGAAATTTTGGATATGAACTTAACAATCATCTCGCCAGATTATCGTAGCTAGATATTTGGTCGAAATCCATGTTAACCCTTCGGGGTCATATGAAGTTCTTCTTTAGGTAGAGTTTATGATTCTAAATATGAACCCCATTTTAAAATTTTATTTTCACCTTCCAAGGTGATATACCTTTTCGGATGGGTTGTACAATTTTAGAATTAAAATTTAACTTCAATTTTAAAATTCCCAAAGATAGTCAAATTTTTCAAAACTTGCTTTCAAAATTCCACCAACATGTGTTCGTGCATAATAATAGAAAATCTTCTTTAGAAAAGTTTGATCCAAAATCAGATGAAGAAATTTTTCTTAGGTACTCTAATATTAGAAAAATTTATAGAGTATTTAACAAAAGAACTTTGGCATATTATATTTGATGAATATAGAATTTTAGGATAGCCAATTTTGGATGAAGATGATTTGAAAAATAACTCCCAAAGAATTGAGATGGTTAATTTGGAAGAAAATTTGGAATTAGAAAACCCGTTGCTTAGAGATTTAAGATTTTCTAAAAACCATCATAAGGAATTAATTTTAGGTTAACCTAGTGAGGGTGTTAGGACTAGGCGTGGACTAAGCAAAGAAGTCAATCATTTTACTTTTATTTCGATGATAGAACCCACTAATATAAATCAAGCACTTTTGGATGAATTTTGGATATTGGCAATGTAAGAAGAATTAAATCAATTTGTGAGAAATGATATTTGGGAATTAATTGCAAGGCCAATGAATAAAAGTGTAGTTGAAACTAAGTGGGTATTCAAAAATAAAATGAATGACTCAGGAGTTATCATTAGAAATAAGGCTAGATTGGTGGCTAAGGGTTATATTCGGATTGAAGGGATTGATTTTGAGGAGACTTTTGCTCTTATAGCGAGACTTGAAGCAATAAGGATTTTGTTAGCATTTACCTATTTTAGAGGATTCAAATTGTTTCAAATGGATGTTAAAAGTGTATTTTTAAATGGGATGATTTAAGAAAATGTTTATGTTGAATAATCTTAAGATTTTGATAATTCAAAATACCCAAATCATATTTTTAAATTAAAAAAGATATTGTATGGATTGAAACCGGCACCTAGGGCTTAGTATGAGGTTGAGCAGTTTCCTACTTGATAGATCTTTTGAAAAAGGAAGTGTGATAACCACTCTCTTTTTAAGAAATTGGGAGATGATATACTCATTGTATAAATTTTTGTTGATGATATCATTTTTGGATCTACAAATAAAAATCTTTGTGATGATTTTTCTAAAATAATAAGTAGTGAATTTGAGATAAGTCTAATGGGAGATCTTAACTACTTTCTAGGTTTAGCATTAAGCAAATCGAGAAAAAAATATTTCTTAGTCAGTTGAAGTATGTTAATGACATCCTCAAAAAGTATGAAATAGAAAATACTAAACAAGTTAGGTATTAGGCCAGAACTCCAAAAATTCCCATGAAGGGCATTTTGGTGTTTTTGGCTTTGAGTCAGTTCTGGGTCAAATTGAGTCTGGAAAGATATAGACTATTGTTTATCAAGTCAATATTAAGGCGTTTGGAGTGATCAAAAGGTTTTGAGGGGGCTGGAAGGTCAAATTCCACTAGGTGAAAGGTCCAGTGGCACAGGCTGTAAATATTTGAAGGTTTTACAGCCTCTGGATTTTAATTCAATCTCTGGGTTAGAGATCTCAGAATTGGCTCAAATTTGGAGGGTTGCCTCTAGAGACATGTCATATCAATATGAAATTAATAGAATCTTAATGAGAGATTATTTGACTGGATTCTGAAGTGTTTCAAAAATCCTTGGAAATGCTTTCAGGATAAAGCCTTTGAACCTTGGATTTCTGGGTTTGAATTGGGTTTTGAGTTTTCATGAGTGGATTTGAATTATCCATATCATCAATAACCATTTGAAAGTATTATGAATTATAGGATAGGATTAAAGTTTGATAGAAGCATAATCAAGGTTTGAACTAGATTTGGGATCAGGATGGTTTTAAAGTCTTGATAGATTTGAAATCTAGATTTGATTTGAAAATTGAATTAATTGAAGTCTAGATTGGTTTATAATGATCAAAGATCTAGATTGATTTGAATCTAGATTATTCTTAGAATCTGGGGGGATTCTAAGATTTAGAATCTAGAAGGGTTTTAAGATCTGGATAAATCTTAAAGTTTATATTCTAGAAGGATTCCAAGGACCTAGAAGAGATCGTAAGGTCTGATGTCTAGAAGGATCCTAGGACCTAGAATAGATCTTAAGGTCTATAACTAAGAGAATCCTAGAATTTAGGTTGATTTGGAAGAATCCTAGGGTTTGGATTGATTTGGAGTCTGGAAGGGTTATAGTGACTAGGATCTAGAGTAGATCCTAGGGTTTGGATTGATTTGGAGTCTGGAAGGGTTATAGTGACCTCATACAAAAATGAGGTCAACAAAAAAGACCCCCAATATGTATACTAGAATGAATTTCTAGTGCACATATTAGCGTTGACCGAATAAAAATTTTGAATGGAATTTTGGAAGTCATAAAAAGGGCATCACCCAACCTTAGGTCTATAGGATGCTGATAGAGGACTTACTCATAGAAGATAAAATCAAAAGGGAAACACAGGTAGGCATCATATAACCTTGGGTCTAAGGAAGGGCATCACCCAACCTTAGGTCTATAGGATGCTGATAGATGACTTACTCCTAATAGATAGAATCTATTGAGAAACCAAGGTATGCATCACCTAACCTTGGGTCTAAAGAAGGGCATCACCCAACCTTAGGTTTATAGAATGCTGATAGAAGACTTAATCCTAATTGACAAAATCAACTAGGAAACCAAGGTAGTCATCACCTAACCTTGGGTCTAAGTAAGGACATCATCGGACCTTAGGTCTATCGGAATCTGATAGAAGATTTACTCCTAATAGACAGAATAAATTAGGAAACTAAGGTAGGCATCACCTAACTTTGGGTCTAAGGAAGGGAATCACCTGACCTTAGGTCTATATGATGCTGATAGAAGACTTACTCGTAATAGACAGAAACAACTGGAAAACTAAGGTAGGCATCACTTAACCCTGGGTCTGAGGAAGGGCATCACCCAACCTTAAGTCTATAGGATGCTGATAGAAGACTTACTCCTAATAGACAAAATCAATAAAGAAACCAAGGTAGGCATCACTTAACCCTGGGTCTAAGGAAAGGCATCACCCGACCTTAGGTCTATAAAATGCTGATAGAAGACTTACTCCTAATAGACAAAATCAACTAGGAAATTGAGGTAGACATCACCTAAACTTAGGTCTAAAGAAGGACATCACCCGACCTTAGGTCTATAGGATGCTGATAGAAGACTTTCTCCTAATAGACAAAATCAACTAGGAAACCAAGGTAGACATCACCTAACATTGGGTCTGAGGAAGGGAATCACCTGACCTTAGGTCTAAAGGATGTTAATAGAAGACTTACTCGTAATAGAAAAAATCAACTGGGAAATCAGGGTAGGCATCACCTAACATTTGGTCTAAGGAAGGGCATCACCCAACCTTAGGTATATTAAATGTTGATAGAAGACTTACTCTTAATAAACACATTAACTTGGAAACCAAGGTAGGTATCACGTAACCTTGGGTCTAAGGAAGGGCATCACCCGACCTTAGGTCTATAGGATGCTGATAGAAGACTTACTCCTAATAGACAAAATCAACTGGGAAACCAAGGTAGGCATCACCTAACTCTGGGTCTATGGAAGGGTATCACCTAACATTGGGTCTATAAGATGCTGATAGAAGACTTACTCCTAATAGGCGAATTAACTGGGAAACCTAGGTAGGCATCTGTTGCAAATCTATTTTTCATGACTTATATTTTGAT